>OY856411.1:1016020510-1016265510 GCA_963693085.1 Alisma plantago-aquatica
CATGATGCTTGCATGTGGAAATGACCTTGGACATGTGTTTAAGGGCTTGCTAGAGTAGTGGATCGTGCCCTAGGACAAGTGTCCCTAGGTGGGCGACACCTTGCTTGGCTTTGATTTGTTTTCTCCTACAACCCCGTCTATATATGTGTTCTTTTCCTCTTGCTAGGGATCCTTTAGTCACTTGGTTTTCTTCTCCACCTTGGTGCACGATACCCTTCTCCTTGGCAGCTTGGTGGACGACACCCTTGGAGGAGCTAGCTTGGTGGTCGATCTACCTTGGAGTCTTCTTCTTCCTTGGTGCTAGGAGCTTGGAGCTTGCTTAAGGTGGGTTGCATAACTCCTAACCCTAACTATTCTACCTCCTTTCATGTTCTTATATGTTGCTAGCTTTGTTTTTCTTGCTTAGCCTTCATGTTGGCCAAACTTGTGTTCTAGGGTTTCTTGGTGAGCAACACTCTCTTCTCTCTTAGGTCTTGAGGAGTGAGCTTGAGCTTTAGTAGCTTAAGCAACACCCTCCTCTCACCATGGACTAGAAGGGTGAGTTTGTTGGTAGTTGTGGACCTCGATTAGGGTTGCCCCTTGTGTTGCCCCATGGATGTTAAGAGATGTGCAAAACCCCTCTCTCGTTTAAGTTGAGAGGTGAGCCATCTTCTTGACTCTTTAAGGGTTTGATGCCCTTGTGCTTGAGGTTAGTGACGAGCTATATCTTGGTCGTTATAATCTTGGGGAGATGTTGCCCGATAGCCCTCTTGACCTAACCTCGTGGATGATATGCCATGTTTGTGACGGGCGATATCCCTTACTCTTGTGATGGGCGTCACACTGTCTCCTTGCCCTATGACGGCCGTTAGGCCATGGCTTGTGTGGATGAACATTAGATATGTAATGTTAGTTCAAGATGAACCCTTGGTCGATAGCCTATCTTATGACAGGCGTTGCCCGATAGGCTGGGTGTCCGACACCCCTAGTGCTCGACACCTCATCGCGCGTTGCACTCCCTTGCTGTGTTGCACGACACCTTGGTGCACGACACTCTGACGCAGTGTTGCTGGTTGCTGGCCGTTATGTGATGGACAATAGGTAAGGGCATGCTTCCCGATACAACCTCTAGTGAGGGTTCTGCTTATATATGTCATTCTACTCGATGGCAATGGTTATGATAACGCTTGCTTATGTAACTCCATATCTTTATACATGAACATGACCATCTGGATTATTGGCAGTAAGTGGAGATAATGATAAGCATATAGTATGGTTTGCTTAATGATGTGTCTTATGCACATGATCATCAGTTAATGTATGATGGATATAGAATATTTAATGTCATTCTATTTTGATAGCATGGTCTTCTGTTAAGCCTACGATTATTGTGTACTCTAACCATGCATGTATTGCATAGCCAAGTAAAAAGGGCTATGAAGTATATGTTTATGTTGAGTAACTCTATTGTGATGGTTACTCTTGATATTGAGATAATCTGTACAATGTACTTGACTAAAGTATTGGGGATTTCTATCCAATGATGATGATGTAAGCCTTGAGAGGCAGTGGCACTATGTGATGAGGGATTGAGATCCCATGGTATGTGATGATCCTTGAGATGGATTCGAATGATTGGCGAGAGGCCAAGTGATAATATGTGATGTTGGATCCTTGTGATGGATAAGGAGAATGTTGATTACAGTGAAAGCATAATGTTGAGTTTTATGTTATTTATTTCTTGTTATAAGTTGCATGCTATATAACTTGGTTGAATCTTGCAATCCATATAAAATATACTAATTAATCACAGTGGAATATATCATGTAGCTTGCCCTAGCCATAGATCCATCATCGTCAGGAGCTGGTGATGGTGAAATGGGTTCTCCTGCGGGTTAACCTGGAGCGCATATTTTTGAATATGTGAGGTTTCTCCTAGCCTAAAATAGTGAGGATTTGAGTGCTGCTACAATTGCAGACTCGGGATGTGAATAGAGCATGGTGAACAGGCCCATGGCTCAAGATATGTGATATGGGAGCATGAATTCGTTCATGGCTCAGAGCACGGTGAACTGGCCTGTGGCTCAGATATGCTAGCACCGTGACCTGTACCGAGGTGGGCTAGAGGAAGGGTAGCCTGTGGAGCTGACCCTGTGGCTGAGGCCAGTCGAGCATGAGACTGCGGTCCTGCTATGGTTCTCGTGCAGTGACCACGAGGGGAAAGGTCGTGGAGTTCGGCTCTTCCATTGACCTTGTATGCCACCGGTTATGGGCTTCGCAGCCGAAGGTTGGATTTGAATGGTACGGTTCACTTCCTCAGGGCATAAAATACGTAATTCAGCCGTATAGTATTTATTGCTTAAGGCAAAACACGGAACATTGGTTGAGGTCTTTCTTGCGTAGTTAACCTTATTATACATACAATTACTTATATGTTTCTCATGTTATGCGATAAGATCTTATAATCTTATGTTCCATAAAGAGATAGTTGATGATATGTCTTCCATACAGCCTGGTAAGATTGATGGTACAAATAGCCGTGTTGTATAGACTGTTATTATTCTACATTTTACTGTTTATCTTATGTTGTTGCTTTATCCTTCTGGTTTTATAGTTTCGGCGGGGAGTTATGTTTCTCGCTGGGACAATGTTCGATTGTCTCACCCCGCTAGTTTTCAGGTGTTTGAGCTAGACGTGGTGGTGGTCACGGAGTTGCGGCCGAGTAGCTAGACGAGCAGTAGAAGGCAAGCAATGGATATGCTGCTGTTTTGGGTGTTTTGTAGTAGAGTCTTAGAGTCATCCCTGTACTCTCAGGTCCTTGGGAGCGTTTTGACGTTGTTTCACGATGTATGGTTGTTGATCCTTTGTATATCCTGCTGCTGGCCAGATGTGGGCCTTTATGTATATATATAACAGGTGATGAACTCAAGTGATGGTTAGACAACTGTCCCTCTAAGCTGTGGACACGTGTCTGATCTTGTATATGTTTATATAACCTATTTCCTTGCAGGATGAGGAATGGAATGTAATAGTTTCTCAGTTACCTATTTTCCGCAATAGGTTTTAATCAACTCGTGTTTTTGATAATATGTGGTTATGGGGTTTTCCGCATGTTTTCGCGTAACACCTCGCTATCTGTGTGATAGTGGGATGTGTTGCCACAAGTTTTGATATCAAAGCTCTAGGTTCGCTGAGCCTACAGGGATTTAGGACTAGGTTGTCTGTTCTTGTGAGTTGTCCAGATTATCTCATGACCGTCTTCTACCCTCAGCAGAAGAGAAGTCAAGATATCTGGAAACCATGAAGAACATGCTCCTGAGTATAGAGATGCTGCATCAGTTGATGGAGCCTTTGGGAAGGCACATGAAGATCGGGTGCATGCGGTCCCCCAACCTAACCCAACCATTCTTGAACATCCTGCCTATCAACCGATTATGGGGCAGATGATGGCTACGATGAATCTCATGGTTGAGCGATTGCCAGTGCCTCCTCCATGAGCACATGCTCCCCATGGAGAAGCATCAGGTATTGGGAAGACCTTCGAGCGGCTTCGTGGAGTCAGAGCTTCGGATTATGCTGGAACGGCTGATCCAGCGGATGCAGATATGTGGCTCACAAGTCTTGAGAAGGCTTTCCGGATCCTCGACATCCCTGAAGCAGACAAAGTAAAGCACACTGTCTATCTTCTAAAGGGTAGTGCTGGTCACGGGTGCACCATCGAGGAAGAGAAGCGGCCTAGTGAGGTGATCTGTTGGGAAGTTTTTCAGCGCGAGTTCGTCAGCAGATACTTTCCGAAGACGTATCTGGATGAGAATATCAGTCAGTTCGAGCACCTGCGACAAGGAACGATGAACATCACTGAGTATGAAGCCAAGTTCATGGACCTATTGAGGTTTTGTCCTCACATGGCAGCGACAGACGAGGAGCGGATCAGACGTTTCGAGAAGGGTTTGAGTTCTGAGTTGACAACACCTGTCTCTGCGTTGGAGAATAGAGAGCAGTTTGCTACGTTTGTGGAATCCGTTCGGAGGATTGAATGATCAGTAAGGGAGAAAAGAGAATCCATGTCTAAGAAGAGGCCTTCTCAGTTCCAGGGATAGAGGTTTGGTGGATTCAAGAAGCCCAGGTTTTCAACACCTTTTGTGATGAGAGGTTCTAGTGCACTGTCGCAGTGATCTCCGAGTAAGGGAAGAGGTTATGTTTCTTCGTTGTCTAAGGCACATAGTACATCTTTAGTGATAGTGACATGACCATATAGGCCACAGTTTGACGTTAGGACATGCTATACCAGTGGTCAGATAGGGCATGTCAAGTCGAGTTTCCCCAATAGAGATGATGAAGGGACGCAACAGTCAAGGCAGAATTTTCAAGAAGAAGATCGACAACAGCCTAGTGGTAGCAGAGGCTGAGGACACGGTCAAGCGCCGCAAGCGGGATCGTCTGCTCAAGGAAGCAGAGGATGTGGACAACAAGCAACGGCTCGATTCTATGCTATGAGTCAGCCGGAGGCGATAGTCAACCCGTGAGTGGTGACAGGTCAGATGGAGTTATTTCATTCTGATATGTCTTCTTCTTGCTTTATATCTGTTCTGGTTGACCCGGTTGCTACACACTCTTTTATCGCCTATAGTATGCTTGAAAACTGTCGTTTACCTGTTGGTTGTAAGAAGGATAGCTTGTTGTTAGAAACCCCTCTTGATGGTTTCTCGATGCTTCGAGAAGAGTGTCCATCTTGTGTCTTGTCTTTTTCAGGACACAATATTCAAGTGGATCTTATACCACTTGATATGCATGGTTTTGATGTTATCCTTGGGATGGATACCTTAGAAAGGTATAAGGTTGTTTTGGACTGTGGTTCCAAGCAGGATGTGTTTGATGATGTGGGAGAGAAGTGGATCTTCCAGGGAGATAGGAAGATTCTTCCGACATGTCTGGTGTCAGCTATGGTGGCAGAGAAGTTGCTACGACAAGGATGTGAGGCGTTCTTAGCTCACGTGGTGGATACTGTTGTGGCTACCAAGGCGAAAGGTCCTAGTCTCGAGGAGGTGTCAGTTGTCCGAGGGTTTGCCGACATGTTTCCTGATGAGTTTCCTGGTGTTCCTCCACCCCGAGAGATTGATTTCGAGATCAATCTGGTTCCAGGAACGCAACCAGTTGCACAGACACCGTATAGGATGGCTCCGATAGAGATGGTAGAGCTTAAGAAGTAGTTACAAGAGTTGTTGGAGAAAGGTTTCATCCGACCGAGTACGTCTCCTTGGGGTGCTCCAGTGTTGTTTGTCAAGAAGAAGGACAAATCGATGTGGTTATGTATCGACTACCGACAGTTGAACAAAGTCACGATCAAGAACAAGTACCCGTTACCGAGGATAGATGATCTGTTCGATCAGTTGCGTGGTGCTATAATGTTTTTGAAGATCGATCTGCGGTCCGGTTACCATCAGTTGAGGATTAAGGAGGATGACATACCAAAGTCAGCTTTCAGGACAAGGTATGGTCACTTCGAGTTCGTGGTTATGCCGTTCATGCTAACCAATGCACCTGCTGCTTTCATGGACCTGATGAACAGAGCGTTCCGTCCATTCTTAGATCAGTTTGTTGTAGTCTTTATATATGACATCTTGATCTACAGTCAGGACAGGTAAGAGCATGAGCAACATCTTTGACAAGCGTTGACTCTTCTTCGCCAGCATCAGCTGTATGCCAAGTTCAGTAAGTGTGAGTTCTGGTTGGAAGAAGTGACTTTGTTGGGTCATGTGATATCTGCTGAAGGAGTCAAAGTGGACCCGAAGAAGGTGGAATCCATTGTAGATTGGGAACAACAAAAGACACTGACAAAAGTTCATAGTTTCCTGGGTTTAGTAGGATAGTATAGGAGGTTTACAAGGACTTCAGTGCGATTGCGTTTCCAATAACGAAGTTGACTAGAAAGGATGTACCTTTTGTCTGGGATGATCGATGTCAGCAAGTTTTCTAGAGTTTGAAAGAGAAGCTGACCAGTGCTCCAGTGTTAGTCCTGCCAGAGCCTAGAAAGGGCTATGTTGTTTTTTGCGATGCTTCCAAGAAAGGATTAGGTTGTGTGCTGATGCAGGGAGATCATGTGGTTTCTTTTGCTTGACGACAACTTAAGAAACCCGAGGAGAACTATTTGACTCATGATTTGGAGTTGGCAACAGTGGTTCATGCGTTAAAGATTTGGAGGCACTGTCTGTATGGAGAAGTGTGTCAAATCTTTACGGATCATAAGAATCTGAAGTATATCTTTTCGCAACATGAGTTGAACATGCGACAGCGTCGATGGATGGAGTTGATCAATGATTACGACTGTACTATTGAGTATCATCTTGGTAAGGTGAATGTGGTAGCTGATGCACTTAGCTGAAAGTCTTCTTCTCTTTCTTCAAAGATGGCACAGTTGAGTTCCCTGGTATGTAATAGACGGGATATGTTTGTTTCTTTGCGACAGATGAATGTACATATGGAAGTTTCTTCGTTAGCTGTACTTTTAGCACAGATGGGAGTCAAGCCTACGCTGAGACAGCAGATCAAAGATGCACATCAAACGGATGATGCAGTACAGTTGATCAGATCAGAGTTCGGCAATGAAAGGCATGATGGGTTCCATAAATCCGAGGATGGGCTAGTTTGCTATCGTGATAGGATGGTGGTTCCTGATGCTGATGATCTAAGGAAGTTAGTGCTCGAGGAAGCACACACATCGATGTATGCTATGCATCCAGGTTTCACCAAGATGTACCATAATTTGAAGGACTTGTATTGGTGGCCCGGTTTGAAGAGAGATGTAGCTGAGTTTGTGGTTAGATGTGCGGTTTGTCAGCAAGTGAAGGCTGAGCATCAGAAGCCGGTAGGTACGTTGCTACCTTTTCCGATACCGCAGTGGAAATGGGATCATATAACCATGGATTTCGTAGTTGGTTTACCCAGGACAACTAGGAATCATGATTCCATTTGGGTGATAGTAGACTGATTGATGAAGTTTGCCCATTTCCTACCAGTAAAGATGACGCATACAACCGAGAAGCTTGCTCATGTATACGTGGATGAGATAGTACGTTTTCACGGTGTGCCAGTGACGATAGTTTCTGATAGAGGTCCCCAGTTCACGAGTCGTTTCTGGGAACAGTTACACAAAGCGTTGGGAACGTAGTTGAGGTTTAGTACTGCCTTCCACCCGTAGACAGATGGATAGTCCGAGAGGACTATTCAGACTTTAGAAGATCTCCTTCGATCTTGTGTTTTGTAGTTTTTAGGAAATTGGGATGTACATCTCAGTTTGATAGAGTTTGCCTACAACAACAGTTATCAACGGAGCATTGACATGGCTCCTTATGAGGCTTTGTATGGAAGGAAGTGCATATCCCCTTTGTGTTGATATGAGTCTGGTGAGTATCAGCTGTTAGGTCCTGAGTTAGTACAACAGACAACAGAAAAGATCAAAGTAATACAACAACAGTTGAAAGGGGCACAGGACAGGCAGAAGTCTTATGCAGACAATCACCGACGACCTTTGGAGTTCCAGGTAGGAGACCAAGTGTACCTTAAAGTCTCACCGTTGAAAGGTGTGCTAAGGTTTGGTCGGAAGGGTAAGTTAGCACCCAGGTATATGGGGCCTTACCTAGTTATAACACGTGTTGGCAAGGTAGCTTATGAGTTGGAGTTGCCTCCAGAGTTGCACAGGTTACATCCAGTGTTCCATGTCAGTATGCTGAAGAAAATTCATCCAGATTCAGGAACAGTGATACAGCCAGTTGAGGTTGAGCTTGATGAAGATGTGACCTACGAGGAAGGTCTTGTGGCAATCCTTGACAGAAGGGTTAAGAAGCTGAAGAAGAAGGACCTGGTTCTTGTGAAGGTTCTTTGGCATCATCATGGTGTTGAGGAAGCCACATGGGAGCTGGAGGAAGAGATGAGGAGGAAGTATCCCTTGCTTTTCTCTTCGGATTTCGGGCACGAAATCCCTTGAAGGGGGTTAGCTTGTAAGGACCCTGACCTTCGTTTAGGGTTTACCCTGTTTGCTTTTCTTAACCTTGATGGTTTAGTGCTTGCTAATCACCTTTAGTGGTGATTAGGGTTTGATTGTGCTTTGTTTAGAGTTGGAGGTGATACTTGCAAATAACCCAAGTCTAGGGTTTATGGGCAAGTTTGCCACCTTGTGAGGTGTCCCTCTCTCTCTTTGCTTCCTCTAGTGTAGAGAGGAAGGCTTGGGCTAATTGCTTGAGTTCTTTTGGGCTTGGTTGAGCTTGTTTGGCCTTGAGGTGCCTTGCTTTGGTTGAGTTGAGCCTTGTATCGGCCAAGAGGAGAGTGCGTCGCCCATGGGGTGTGTCGCCCATGAGGTGTGTCACCCATGGTGCTGGTTGTGTGTCGCCCATGACCCTTTGACCAAGTTTGACCTCATTTGTGTCACCACTAGTGGACACTTGGTGCATGATACTTGCATGTGGCAATGACTTTGGACATGTGTTTAAGGGCTTGCTAGAGTAGTGGCTCGTGCCCTAGGACAAGTGTCCCTAGGTGGGTGACACCTTGCTTGGCTTTGCTTTGTTTTCTCCTCCAACCCCATCTATATATGTATTCTTTTCCTCTTTTTAGGGATCCTTTAGTCTCTTAGTTTTCTTCTCCACCTTGGTGCACGATACCCTTCTCCTTGGCAGCTTGGTGGACGACACCCTTGGAGGAGCTAGCTTGGTGGCCGATCTACCTTGGAGTCTTCTTCTTCCTTGGTTCTAGGAGATTGGATCTTGCTTAAGGCAGGTTTCATAACTCCTAACCCTAACTATTCTACCTCCTTTCATGTTCTTATACGTTCCTAGCTTTGTTTTTCTTGCTTAGCCTTCATGTTGGCCAAACTTGTGTTCTAGGGTTTCTTGGTGAGCAACACTCTCTTCTCTCTTAGGTCTTGAGGAGTGAGCTTGAGCTTTAGTAGCTTAAGAAACACCCTCCTCTCACCATGGACTAGAAGGGTGAGCTTGTTGGTAGTTGTGGACCTCGATTAGGGTTGCCCCTTGTGTTGCCCGATGGATGTTAAGAGATGTGAAAAACCCCTCTCTCGTTTAAGTTGAGAGGTGAGCCATCTTCTTGACTCTTTAAGGGTTTGATGCCCTTGTGCTTGAGGTTAGTGACGAGCTGTATCTTGGTCGTTATAATCTTGGGGAGATGTTGCCCGATAGCCCTCTTGACCTAACCTCATGGATGATAGGCCATGTTTGTGACAGGCGATATCCCTTGCTCTTGTGATGGGCATCACACTATCTCCTTGCCCTGTGATGGTCGTTAGGCCATGGCTTGTGTGGCTGAACATTAGATCTATAATGTTAGTTCAAGATGAACCCTTGGTCGATAGCCTATCTTATGACGGGCGTTGCCCGATAGGCTGGGTGTCCGACACCCCTAGTGCTCGACACCTCGTCGCGCGTTGCACTCCCTTGCTGTTTTGCACGACACCTTGGTGCACAACACTCTGACGTAGTGTTGCTGGTTGCTGGCCGTTATGTGATGGATAATAGGTAAGGGCATTCTTCCCGATACAACCTCTAGTGAGGGTTCTGCTTATATATATGTCGTTCTACTCGATGGAAATGGTTATGATAATGCTTGCTTATGTAACTCCATATCTTTATACATGAACATGACCATCTGGATTATTGGCAGTAAGTGGAGATAATGATAAGCATATAGTCTGGTTTGCTTAATGATGTGTCTTTTGCGCATGATCATCAGTTAATGTATGATGGATATAGAATCTTTAATGTCATTCTATTTTGATAGCATGGTCTTCTGTTAAGCCTACGATTATTGTGTACTCTAACCATGCATGTATTGCATAGCCAAGTAAAAAGGGCTATGAAGTATATCTTTATGTTGAGTAACTCTGTTGTGATGGTTACTCTTGATATTGAGATAATCTGTACAATGTACTTGACTAAAGTATTGGGGATTTCTATCCCATGATGATGATGTAAGCCTTGAAAGGCAGTGGCACTATGTGATGAGGGATTGAGATCCCATGGTATGTGATGATCCTTGAGATGGATCCGAATGATTGGCGAGAGGCCAAGTGATAACATGTGATGTTGGATCCTTGTGATGGATCAGGAGAATGTTGATTACAGTGAAAGCATAATGTTGAGTTTTATGTTATTTGTTTCTTGTTATAAGTTTCATGGTATATAACTTGGTTGAATCTTGCAATCCATATAAAATATACTAATTAATCACAGTGGAATATATCATGTAGCTTGCCCTAGTCATAGATCCATCATCATCGGGAGCTGGTGATGGTGAAACGGGTTCTCCTACGGGTTAACCCGGAGCGCATATTTTTAAATATGTGAGGTTTCTCCTAGCCTAAAATAGTGAGGATTCGAGTGCAGCTACGGTTGCAGACTCGGGATGTGAATAGAGCATGGTGAACAGGCCCATGGCTCAGGATATGTGATATGGGAGTATGAATGCGTTCATGGCTCAGAGCACGGTGAATTGGCCCATGGCTCAGATATACTAGCGCCGTGACCTGTACCAAGGCGGGCTAGGGGAAGGGTAGCCTGTGGAGCTAACCTTGTGGCTGAGGCCACTCGAGCATGAGACTGCGGTCCTGCTATGGTTCTCGTGCACTGACCACGAGGGGAAAGGTCGTGGAATCCGGCTCTTGCATTGACCTTGTATGGCACCGGTTATGGGCTTCGCAGCCAAAGGTTGGATTTGAATGGTACAATTCACTTCCTCAGGGCATAAAATACGTAATTCAGCCGTATAGTATTTATTGCTTAAGGCAAAACATGGAACATTGGTAGAGGTTTTGCTTGCGTAGTTAACCTTATTATACATACAGTTACTTATATATTTCTCATGTTATGCGATAAGATCTTATAATCATATGTTCCATAAAGAGATAGTTGATGATATGTCTTCCATACAGCCTGGTAAGATTGATGGTACAAATAGCCGTGTTGTATAGACTGTTATTATTCTACGTTTTACTGTTTATCTTCTGTGGTTGCTTTATCCTTCTGGTTTTATAGTTTCGGCGGGGAGTTATGTTTCTCACTGGGACAATGTTCGATTGTCTCACCCCGCTGGTTTTCAGGTGTTCGAGCTAGACGTGGTGGTGGTCGTGGAGTTGCGGTCGAGCAGCTAGACGAACAGTAGAAGGAAAGCAATGGATATGTTGTTGTTTTGGGTGTTTTGTAGTAGAATCTTAGAGTCATACATGTACTCTCAAGTCCTTGGGAGCATTTTGACATTGTTTCACGATGTATGGTTGTTGATCCTTTGTATATCCTGCTGCTGGCCGGATGTGGGCCTTTATGTATATATAACAGGTGATGAACTCAAGTGATGGTTAGACAGCTGTCCCTCTAAGCTGTAGACACGTGTCAGATCTTGTATATGTTTATATAACCTGTTTCCTTGCAGGATGAGGACTGGAATGTAATAGTTTCTCAGTTACCTGTTTTCCGCAATCGGTTTTAATCAATCCGTGTTTTTGATAATATGTGGTTATGGGGTTTTCCGCACGTTTTCGCGTAACACCTCGCTATCTGTGTGATAGTGGGATGTGTTGCCACAAAAATAATACCAAAGCTTAGTATTAAAAGGAGTTATAATCTAATTGGTATATATGTATGTTACCCCAATATGGATGTTTATCCAAAGAGCAAAAAGAAGAAATAAAGACAAGGACAAAGTCCCTCGGATTCATGAAATCCCAGATCTGTGGCATGTCCGTGAGAAGAGAGTCATCTCCTCCTCCCTACACTCTACCCATCCTTTGTGGAATCAGGAGCCAATGCTCCTATAGACCTCCAGCCACCCTATATCTCTGCCATCTGAGCTCCACAGCTGTCAGGGTAAATCCCATAACTAACATGATTCCCCTCCATAGATGAACCAACTAATCCAGGATGGAAAGCCTACCTGTTGGGGAGGATACCTTGGGATAACAACATTATCCTCTCAGGCCCAAAACCTAATTATTGACACAACTGGGGGTCACCTATCAGATTGTATAATACCACAAGGTCTTCGTGCAATGGAGAAAAATAGAACTCAACCATGCCAAGCCCCTTGTTGTAGCCCAGCCGTTATTTCATCACCTTCATGCCAAGGCAAGTGCGACTAAAGCCCACAATCAGTGCTAGAGCATGGGGAAGGACAAAGAAACTCTGTGGAGGATCTCCATATTCGGAAATATGCCCAGGATGAATAGGTATGGTATTCGAACCTCTCTACTTCTTTGATACATCATGCTTCTATGCCCAGGTATTGAGGACCTACCTTCTCCATCTCCGGCCACCGCACCTTCTGTTAGCACTTGGCCAGGTCCGGCAGAGGTCCACGGAGGGGACCGAGACCCCTTGAGGCTCGTCGAGCCATGGGCATTGGTCGTGAGACATGGGGGATGGTCGTTGTCGACGGACGTATCATTGTCGTGAGGTAGGGGAAGGCGGATGCCTTTTGGACCCTTTTGCCTCTAGGCGAGAGAAACCCCAAAGCTTTGAGTACGGGGTAGTCGGGTCTTTTCATCATGTTTTCAAGCCACAAGCTTCACTAGAGCAATGGAGGATTTGGCCGTAGGCCAATGGTCGGGCCGGCTACATGGGCCTTAGTAATATTACTCGCTATGCTAACTTGGTAGTTTCTGATTGGTCCAGATCAGTAATCTTGCAATAGTTGTAGTTAATTAGTTGTAGCTCTGATGATATTAAAAGTATATATGAAATTGATCAAAAAAATGAGTAGAATCTGAATAAAATATAATAGTCTAATATGCTTTTTGTTCCAAAAGTATGTGCAATACATGTTTAAATATGGTTAATATAAAGGAAAGGCCTATATTCCTTTAATATGATGCTTAACTGAGTAGATTCGTCTAATTTGAGATAATATCTGATCTTGTCATGTATAATGAGGAAATCCTTGATAATGATGAATAAATGATGTTTCTAGATTAATAATCTTATACATGCAGATTTAGGGTTTTGAAACCAATGTATATATCTTACTATGATCTTAATGCTCATAATATGATCTATGTATCACAGATAACCTAATATGCTTAAGATGATGAATAGGGTTTCACCCAATATGCATAACTAAAGGTTGTATTCTTAGGAATCATGCCATGATGGAATTAGTGTTTGTGACCCTTATCCTTATTCCAAACTTGAGATAACCCTAAACCCTAGTTTAGGAGTGAATCTAGATTTAATTAATGTAATGTGAATACATGGTGACACATATGAAGTATGCATGTTTCAGATAATGTTGATTGAATGCTTTGTTGCTTGGATGTTTGGATGCACTCTTAAAGTACATGAGTTATTTTGCCTGGTTTTTGCAATGGCATAAGGAACGTGGTTACACTTATGAATACATTTATCAAATTCTGAGTTTGCCGAGGTTTCTCGATGAGATTGAATGAATGATAAAATGCTTGCTTATTTATTTACTTCATGCAAATTATAATGTCCCTATGAGTATGACACAATGTTAATAATGATATTCTGAACCCTAGGTTAGACTAATCTTAAGGGTAATGCTCATGAGCCCAGGAGGAATAGTGATTGCACATGAGGAAGTAGACCAAATATGGGTTAGAATATGAAAATAAGTTTATCTTATTATGTGCAAATAAAAACTATTCAATATATGTATACTTGTGATTATTGGATGAACCCACGTACTAGTATAGAAATATACTAACCGTATATTTGTTTATCGGTGTTTTAGGTTCCAGCTATACTTGATTCGCAGACATGAGGTTACAGATAAAGATTTGAAGACACTAAAGTTGTCCATGAAGGTTTAGTCATAGTGGTATATCTTCATACATGCATAATTTAATTCTTTCTTAAATTGATGTAACTCCTTAGAGGATCTTTCTATGCAAACATGTAAATATTTGTTTGTTAATGGAGATTTTTTACTATTATGTATTATTTCTTCAATCTGATCTTGGAATTTATGAGTAATGATATGCAACTTTAAGGTCTTTTGGACACTCAAAAGTGAGGGTCATTACAAGAGTCCAGTCAGTTGATTTGTTGCTTGAATCAAATACCTAAACACTTTAGTAATCAATTCAATTACTATTCATGATTAAACTCCTATTCAAGGTGTATCCTATTTGTGTGACCTTATAGGTCCCATATTACATTGGTAGTGAATGTCCATAACTAGTTTATGAACTCACAAGCAAAGAGAGGTGTCTAGTCACACATCATTTCTATCCAAGTAAATGGAAAGTTGGAGAGCAACTTCAACCTACAATCTATGTCAGATGTTACAATGATTGTTTAATTCCTTTATCTCTGATATCCAAAATGAAGTTGAGGCATGGAATCATCATCCTCTCAATGTTCAATCCATGCATGTGCATTTCAATGCTTTTTTCAGTCTCACTATCAAGTGACCTAGACATTAAACTTTAGTAGGAGGGACAAATCCCATCTACATCACTCACAGTCATCCCCATGTGTCACAGTGCACCCAATTATCATCTTTATGGAAATCCTTATTTAAGGTCACGCTGGATGATGTCAAAGTACACCGAATGACATGTGATGACTATAGTGATTTTAGGTCTAAGAACCACAATCACCACCTTCAGTATGATAGATAATTGTGACCACCAATTATAGTTTCCATGTGTCACTCTCAAGGTGGGTATGTATAATACACTGTTCTCCAACAAGTATCTATGTGCTTGGTTTGATATCACATATCATGACTGACAAGATTTTGTCATCGACCAACACACACTCTAGTCTTAAGTGTTATTACTGTCTATCAACCTTCCATAGTAACATCCGACTAGGGACATAACAAGAATGTATATACTCTTAACATTCGCATGATCACATTGTTCAAGTTGTGTAGTTGAAGACATACATCATTGAGTAATATCATTCTTTAGACATTTATTATGTTTCCTCATTATCTCATAACTGAGTGAAACATATTAAATTGGAAGCTTGCCTTTATTATTAGTCAAGTCCTTTATATTATATGCCATGTCACTCATCATATGATTGGATCTCTGGGCATACATACCAACATGACAAAGAGTCCTATTTATAGTTGAGGTTTCGTACTAGCCAGTAAAGACATTTATGATCAAATTCTAACAATTTGAGATGTTACAAAAACTATGTTTGTGAGTTTTACAATACGTTAATGACTAGATATACTTTTCTGCACTTTATGAGACAATGTTGTTGGCCGAGTTGTGTTTTTGGAAACTTGACCGACAACACTATATGAAAAAATGATTTGTAGTTGTCTGTCGAGTTTCTCTGGAATGAAACTCAACCAACGGCTATAATTTATTTTTCTTGTGCAGTGTATCTGTCGTGTTGCCACCAGGACAAACTCGACCGACCCTAGGCATCAATGAAAGCTAGATTGGTTTTCCATTAAGTTTCCACTAGGGAAAACTCAACCAATAAGTAAGTTTGTAACAACTTATGACAAATTTCCAAAAAGTATTTGGATATTTAATTTAAGTGCTCTAAATTTGCATTAAGATTAAATAGAAGTCATACAATAATTACAAGTGATTTACATCAAAGATCTATGGAAAAACTATCTATTCTTAAATCTTGATCTTTATGCATGTATGACTGGATTTCTCCAAGTTAGAATGCATAATTTTAGGCATTTGGAGTGTGTCTATCTAATCTAAAACCACTCAAGTAGAAACATTAGACACAAATAAGTGGAATGGTTGGTCAACATCAAAATAAAGGTTTAGTCAATATATACCTTGAGTCAACAAAGAAGACCGTGTGCTAGTATAAAAACACAAAGAGCCTCGTGAGGTCATTGCAATAGCGGGAAAAGAAATAATTACCCACTACCCACTTAATTGTTCAAGTCATAGGAGGATTTGGTAAATTCTACAACCAGGACTGTCCTTCTTCTAATATGATGAAGACACCATGATTTGGAATGTCACTAAGAGTGTATATCCAAACATCAATAACATCATTCAAGTAGTCGAGGTATGGCATCTCTGGACCTTACGTAAAGATCAACACCATGGCAACACGATCACCCTAGTTGAGGTCATGTCCCCATTACTCAGTAAGAACCATTTGTAGGGAATCTAGGCAGACTCTGCCTACACACAAGGCTTCTACCAAGTGTTATAATGCTCATAGACTCTGCCTTTACTAGTAAAAATAGCAAATCAACCATTGGATCTTTCTGCTATGATTCTAGTCAGTTAGTCATTGACAAGGGCTCATCAACTTGGACCGGTTCAATTCTGGAGGCCGAGATCTTGGCCATCTTCCAAGTAGTTTCCAAATACAAGAGAGAAGTTGGGACAACATTATCATCGCCATAGACTTCTCCTTGACAGTTAGATCGTAAATTCTAGATCTTTGGCACCTACACTATTTCGAGCCCACAAGCACAATTGGGAAAATTTCACCATTAACTATCCCTTGGCATGTCTCATCATCATACCCCACAAGGTCAATAGTGTAGCTGAATCAACTGCAAAATTAGTCCTAATTAATAACTATAACTTTTCCTTTACTGCTTGGCCATATTGGTTAGTTTGTGCTAGGCCACCAAACCATTCCTTGCCCCTAGAAAGAGAGCATGGTGAATAAATAACACAATGAATTAAAAAAAAAAATGAGAAGGGAACCACACTAATTTTCTTTCTCTTCATGTGGTTCCCCTAACACACATGACTGAGTGCTTTGTTGAATTAGAGATCTTCTATGTGGCATGTCATAATGCTATATTCATGTGATTTTTTTCTATCACGCTTATGTATTGGTAGTGCTTTATTCTTCCTACCATGCCTATATGCTGGTAGTGATTTGTTCTTCCTACTATGCACTTTATACTAGTAGTATTTTTTCTTCTTAAAATGTCTACATGCCAATAGTGGTTTATTTTTGTTATGTACTTTACATATCCATCCCTCTACCCATATTTATGACTTTCTACCCCAACTGCTCTGGTGATCCTTTTCGTTGGTTGGCATGAGGTGGAGAATAGTGTAAGAAGAGTAGATAGAAGAGATGTGATGGAGGATATAAGATGAAGAGAAGAAGCCATATCATCCAATAAAGTTGTATAGATTTTGCATATTCATCCATGTTGTTGGCACTGACTATAGTGTATATTTCCTATAGCAGTGTGTCTCAAATAGGAGTGCATATGCTATGGTGCAATATCCCTATAAAAGTGTTGTTACCCCAACTACTGTGTTTTATTCCAATGATGGTGCTTCTTGTGCAGAACTACTTCAACACTACTTTGACAACAATTATAAAGATTTCACTTTTCAACATCTCCCAATTAAGGAAGACCCAAAAAGTTGAGAGCCATTACCTAAAATTTCCCAAGGATCCATATTTAACCAAATAATATATAATAGCAAATAATTTCTCTTAATTCAAATATTGATTTCAAAATGCCCCTCTAGGAAGTTACATGAAATTTTATCATTAGAACCGTACACATGAGAACTATATGAGAAGAAGTATCTATATAATACTCCTTACAAAATAACTTTAATGTCTTGAAGTAATTTCATCTATCCATCATATCTTGGTGTCATATTATGTATCACGTACCTAAAATGCTGGGAAACAAAAGCACATATCAAAACATAATGTGTACGTGGGGTGCATGCAAAAGTGTGCAAGTAAACTAACAACTTATATTCCATCAAATACTTTTAAATAAGAACTGGCATTTTCTTGACATAATCTTACTATATGTGATACTCATAGTGGCATTATAATTTAACAAAATTTAAATAAACATCCAACAATTTAGTTGTTCAATCCCCAAGAAACACCTCACAAACACCAACAAACTAATGCAGATAGTCATAAGTGTAACCACTTTCCTTTTGTAGAACCTTATAGATCTTGTAGTCATTAACAATATTATCCAATCAAGTAAGTAAATCAAACAATCAACTTTAATCTGCATGGATGTACATCCTTAACTGTCACCATCACATTAATCACATTAAATTCTACTAAGTCCCATTCTAGGGTTTAGGTTTAGACAAGAAATAAGGTGTTGGCTCAAGCTCAATGTTGACCCAAGGTCTAAATTGACTAAACCCTTGTTTTGATGATGACTAACCATTCCACTTATATGTTTCTAATGCTTATACTTGAGTGATTTTAGATTAGGTATAGACACACTCCAAATTCTCTAACATGTGCATCATAACTTGGAGAAAAGACAAGTCAAAATCAATGCAAGTGCACTTTTGTGGAATATGATGTACATCCATTAGAATCATTTATAAATCACTTGTAATGATTGTATGACTTGTAATTAAGATTAGAAAAAATTAAGAGCACTTAAATCAAATATTTAAGCACTTTGATGGCATTTTATAAAATTCATTACATGCTATTTATTGGTCGAGATCCAAACTCGACCATTCCCTTGATGGATTTTGAGAATGCCATGGTTCAGTTGAGTTTACCACTCAGAAAACTTGACAAAACCCTACATTGACCAAAATTGATTTAAGTGGTTCAGTTCATCTAGGATAAACTCGACCGATGCTTCAAATTAGTTTTGTCTTATAGTGCAATGGTTGTTTACTTTATCTAAATTCGACTGATTACACTGTACGGGAAGTGCAGAAAAAGTGTTTCTAGGCATTGGAGTGTTGGAAAACTAAAACAAAATCCATTGCAACATCCCAAATGGCTACTATTTGTCCTTAAGTTTTCTAAAAAGCTAGTAGGCATCCCCAACTATAAATATGTAACAACCCCAATTTTGGGTTCTTTTGGTGAGAAATGCAATTTCTCTTAATATATATATATGAAGAAATAATAGTGCGATTTGATTTGAATGAATGAATTTCATTTACAATAGCCTTGTTAGTTGCTTTGTTGGCCTTATTGGCTATTGGACCCAATAACAAGAAAAATAAAATAAAAGAGAAAAAGAAATCCAATTAATAAAAGAATAATTAAGAAAGGGAGAAGAGAAAAAGGTAGAAGCCTCTAGAAGGCTAGGTAATATCCTCCAAAAGGTGGATTTCGTGCCTTTAGGGTTCCTTGGGTTCCAAAGAGTCCCAGTTGCAAAGATAATGCAACAAGAAAGAGAAAGGATCAATTAAATGTTGCTTTATTTAGAAGGAAATATGAGATAATAATAAAATTACAAGAAATATGTGGATATATGGGTAATGGACCCATCTTAGATAAGATTTCCTATCCACATGGTTTATAATGGAAAAAGGAATCAAAAACAAGAAAATAAAGGATTAATAAAGATGAAATACCAATTAAATTGGTTTTATTAAAGAATAACTTGCTTCTGAAGGAGATATCCTCTTCCTTTGGAATTTGGGTTTTAAATTTAATACACGAGAAGATAATGCCAAGATAGAGTTTCTGTTAAAATTTGAATGGAAAAGATTAAATGAGGATATATATATATATATATATATATATTTACAAGTTTCCTTTGAATAATACATATTTCCTTGTTTTATTAGAAAATGGAAACAAGGGAGCGATGACAGCCATCAGATTCCCCACGTGGTCCAGGGGACCGCGGATCAAACAGTGGCTGTGCATCGTCCACCTTGATTCACAGAAGGAAAGGGAGACAGGAAATTCTGATTTTAAATCCTTTTTTATCACGTTTTATGCGATAGGCTGAGGAGAGAACAATCCCATTGTCTTTGGGAGTCTGTTCTGAATCTTCTCGACCTAATTTATGGGTTGTTTCATTGATAAACAAAGAAGTCCCCAAATCACTGGACATAGGTGGTCGACCCTATATATAGGGGGGATGATCCGCGGTACCAACACATCTTGCAAATGTTTTCGTGTAATCGGACGAAGCCAACAATCGTGCCCGTACCTCCAATTGAAGTTCCAGCCGTGACCTGCACCTCCGCCTAGAAGCAGAGGTCATCAACGGTACATAGAGTAGCCCTGGCGGTTGGAGAAGCACCCACAGCTAATCAAGGGGCTTGTCAAGTTCGTGAGGTCAAGGCGGAGCTTTTGCTGGCTTAGGTTCACATGCAGGAGTGGTAGAGAGTAGAGTCAACTGATGAGTTGACCAGCTACTTGTGTAGGAGAAGGAGCCCGAGGTTGAAGAAGGCGAGTTGGTGAATTACCAAACTGCCCCGACCTTTCTTCAGTCCAGGTAAGGGCTTTCTTTCCCTTTTTCTTCGTGTGATCGTGAGTAAAAGTGCATGGATCGTGGGCCGTTTGGATCCTGTGTGGTCCAGTGGACCAAAGATCTAGCGGCGGATGTTTTTCTAAAAATAACAAATAATTCATGGAAATGATTTTCTTTGCAAAAATGATAACTATTGCTAGGAAGCTCTGATGAATAAAGTTAATATATGAAAGTTGCTTAGAAAAATACGAGGAACTTGATAAAAATAGTTTGAGAATTTGATTTTGTTCCTAATGGCAAAAGTATGCTAAGTGCTTTGAAATTAGGTTAGAAACCCTAATTGAGATTAATGGTTGAGTCTATGATGCTAAATTTGTTAGATTGAGTAATAGTAACCTATTGAATGATAAAGGTAGACTTGAACCTAATATGGATGAATAATTTCATGTTTTAGGGTTTTAAATAAAGTATGAATGATAATGCATCTAGAAACCCTAATTTAGGGTAAAAGAGGAGAAGATCATATTTAATTCGAAAATATGGAGATATGTTATTAAATAATGATCCTAAAGTTGTTAGGAGAGAAAAGATGAGAAATTTAGGGTTTTTATGTAGTTTTGTTTAATTAAGGTTTATGATACTAAAAGTGGAGGAAAAACCCTAATTGCAAGAGAAACCCTAAAAAGGGGTAGAAACCCTAAATGGGAATAGAAATCCTAAGAAGCAAGATGGGCTTGGATAAATTTTGATAAAAATAATTTGTATATTTATTTCAGGATTCTTGTGTATACTTGCTTGCTTGGTTGGATTTCTCTACTTGATTGATTCTATCTCAAAAGTCTGCATCACAGGTATGTGGTTATGCTTATCATTAAATCACTTTAGTTTCACGGTGATTCTCGGATGTTTTATCGATTGCCTAAATATAACTACTTGGATGACTTTTATTTCATGCACCTATAAAGTGAGTACGACTATCACTATAAATAAGGGTACATGACTAGCTCAGATCCTGGTCCTCCTATGTGGTTTTGCTAATTATAAGGATGACCTAGTACATGGTCTACCTGTTAGGTAGGACCATCAGGTTATCATGAGTCATTGATTGGGCTATCTATGGGTAGTTCCATGCGACTCTTTAGCATATTATGAGTTAGGGATTGTGCTACCTATGGGTAGTGCCATGTGACTCTTCAACCCTAGGTATTTATCTACTTGTTAGGTAGGGTCATGGGGTTAATTGGGATCTACCATATGAGAGGTGGTATCCTGGTCCACTGTAGGGACAATGTAGAGGCTAGGGTATGTATGGATTGAGTAGTTATGTTTAAAATGTAAAGTTTTCTTGATAAACCATAATTTCTTGCAATATGTTGTTACAATTAACTGCACGATTATTGTTTCCCCCACATACCAGTATAATTCGTTATACTAACCACCGTTTTGTTTGTCGGCATTTTAGGTACAACATTGAAAAGGACAAATAGTAAAGTGATATATAGTGAATATATGAATTAAATTACAAGGAGGATTAGTTAGAATAGACTCCAGTTGTGGATAGAAGTTTAGAAATCCAAGATTTTAAAAAGGTATGCAAAGTGTTATTTTATCTCAGCTTTTCAGTATTGTTTTGGTAGAATTTAGTAATTATTATTGATTAATTGTTGAACCATTGATCTGGAAAATTGGGATAACGACTCTAACCTTTTAGTCTCCCTTAATTGGGGGTTATTGTGAGGCGGGGTCATTACATTTGGTATCAGAGCATTGATTCCTCATTTAATCCTTAATAATTATTAAATTTTACAAACTCTGTTGAACCGAGGGAGTTATTAGAGGATTTTTCAAAGACTGAGGTGTCTAGAAAAGGATCCCGGTCCAGAGGCTGGCAGTATTTTCCTCTGTCCCGCTAGTAAGTCACGAGGACTCCCAGATGTGGTGTGACTTCTTGGCCAAAGTCTGAGGTTTTGACTTGAAATAAGACACCTTTAGGACTCTCTCATCTATTTCTTCACTTCTCAACCCTAATTCAATTAAGATTCTAAGGTTTAGGGTTTTTCTCTCTCTTCCCCACCCTCTTGAGGTCAAGGTAAGTATGACAAGGATTAATGAATCCTCCACCAAATCAATGAAAAGCATGTAAATAAGATGTCATGGACATAAGTTTGATAATTTATGTGTAAACTAAAGATTAGTTGCATGCTTAGGTTGCATGACATGCCCTCAGGAGAGACCTGAGGTTAGACCTTCTTGTTAGAAGGATGAGTAGAGAGGTAGCCTTGGAGGTAGAGGTCTCCAAGAAACGGTAGAGACCCGACACACCCTTTGAGGATGATGCTAACCCTAACCCTAAGTGGCTGACAGAGAGAGATGACATGATGAGATAGATAACATGGTTGACCATATAGGTGGGTTGACATGCATGAGTACCCGTGAGAAGCATGAGCTCTGTGATGTGTTTTGACCTAGTGCCTTTTAGGGTGACCCAACCTTGGAAGGGTCGTGCCTGTTAGGGTGAAGGATAGCTCCTTCATGGCAGAGGTTAGTGATGATCATATAGAAACCCTTATGGGTTTATATGAGCATAGAAGAGCATGAACCTATGTAGGAGAGTATGGTAGTAGTGCTGGCAGTAGATTGAGACCTAGACCTGAAGGGCATGTTGAAACCTAGACCAGAAGGGCATGCTGGATAGCTTATGCGATAAGCATGTAGAGCTTTGGATGATATGGATCGGACATATGTTGGATCATACATTTCACCCATATGTAGGTGTATTTATGACAGCATGATCCACTTTCTTAGAGAGAGAATCTCCAGTGGTAAGGTCAGTTGTAGGGAGAGCAAGGCCCGAGCAAGAGGGTTGGAAGCTTAGACTCCAAGATATAAGAAACCATGAGAAGTCGGGCATCTTATGACCTAGAATGGATGACCTAAGTGGATGGTTTTGGTTACCTCGTGCATGATCCTTGGAGGCTTGTGGTATCATGTATGTTTTTAGTGGAACCAGACCCTAGAAGAGGGGTGAGGTTTTTGGTACTGATGTATAGATGTTGTAGGTGCCTACCTTACCTTCTAAGTATAGGAAGGAGAGTTCCTTAGACCCTGATGAGGGATAGTATCAAGTTGTGAGGTCTCACACCTAGTTTGTTGTCCTGGTGTAGGACTCTCAGGTGTTGCTCGGGTGGAAGAATAGTAGGAAGGGCATGCTATACCCTGTACCTATTTGGTTCATGGATGAAAAGCTGAGCATGTAGTTGACAGTTGATGCATAAAAGTGAGCCTAGAGTTCCTAGACCTAAGAGGGGAAGTAGTAGTACCTGGTGCACCCAATGCTCACGACAAGGTTTGAGTTTCTATAGGTTTGAGTATTGCACCCCTCATGTTTAGAGGAAAAGGAAACCCCTTAGACTAAGGAATATGTTTGATGAACCCCTCACATATAGGTGGGTGACATATGTATGTATGATCTTGGTCAGATGTTGAGGAATAGGAACAAGTATGACATACCAAGAACACCTAGCATGGTTTAGTAGGTGGTCTTCTTTTTAGCTACATGCCATAGTAGCTTGATAGGGCTAAGCATTCTCATGTGGATGTAAACTCTAGACTTAAGGATGTTTGTGACCTTTGTTTCTCTCAAGACATAGTTTTCTCCCATCCTGGAGAGGGACCCTTTTGTAGGGTAAGTATCAACTTTTGTGTAGGTTTGAAGTAACCTAAAGAGGTCTCTCATAGGATCTTGATGAGCTAAGCGGATAGCACATGGTGTGAGCATGGATCTATAGACCCTTGTGTGACCGTCTCTAAGGGGCATGAAGATATGTTGCCATGGAGGTAACCTTATGGGGTCTGACCAAGTTAGGTAGGTCGTTATGATCCCTATGAAAGGATGTAAGTTTGACCATGAGTGCCGGAGAGATAATGAAGTTTTGGGTAAAGCTTCAAGAATGAGATGTGCTATGATGGAATCCTAAGTCAATACTAAGGTCATGAAGGGATAAGACCGATAGAAGTAGGAGTTGTCTGTTCCCTGGATGCACGAGACCATAGGGTTGGGAGGTAACAACTACCTTTTCCCAAGGACCATGGGTTAGGAGGTTGGCCACCTCCATGAGTTCATGTGGCCTAAGGGGTAAAGGTGATAGGCACTACCTAGACGCATAAGGGTCAGATCACTCCAAAAGTGCCAGCAGCCTAGAGACCTTGAGGTAATGACTAAGGATTGCACATAAAAGAGATATGTTAAGATACAGAGGTGATGGGAAAAGTCCTCCCATGGGTGTAGACCCATAATCAAGATGTTCATGTTGTGGAGACATGTGATGTATGTTTCAACTTGGATTGGAAAAGTGTACTGGAAATGTGTGATGCACCATCTCTACTCTTGGAATGGGATGAACTTTGTATTTGGACTGCAGCCAAATGCTTATTTCCTCTCGTTATGGGGGTGAGAGATAGGGCAATACACATGCCATACACGAAGGATAAAGATGATGTGAGTTGAGACATTTCTATGATGTTTGAGGATTGAGGAAGTATCATGCCTTTTTATATATGGTTTGCAAACATGAAGAGAACTAAGGTAGTCATCATATGAGGACGTTCCTATCAAGAACGATATGGAATTTATGAGTTATATAAGTTTGAGTTTGATAACCAAGATGATGAGCTCAGAGTTTTCTTGACTCGGTAAGACCTAAATCCGTGATGAGGATGATAAGTGGAATATATGAAGGTTTATGTCTTCATCATTACCTAGCACATAAGGATATATGGTGGTAATGGATGCTCGTTATCGAGATGCAACTGTCTACTTTAGCTAGTAGAGAGGCTAGAAGAGGTTGTTAGGCGAACCCTAAGTTGGTTAGAAGATGACACCATGTATGGCTAACACCTAGATACAATTAGACCTGTTGTTCAGGGTGGTTTCTTAGTTATCTATCCTAGATCTTGATGAGATAGAAGGATGGTTGTAAGAACCTCAGATACACCTCTTAGAAAAAGAAGGTGATGGAACCCACTACTAGAGTGTTTTAGGGTTTCTGAGGAGTCGACCTTGAGGAATCATAACAAGTAGAGGCTCATGATGTTAGGTAAACCATAGTACTACCAGGATGATGAAGAATTGTAGTGGTACTTGGAAGAAGGATATAGAGTTGCATGTGGCATGTTTCCATAAATGCCAGAGAGTGAAGGCCGAACACCAGTAACCCAGTGAGTTGCCACAGATAATGAAGAGTCCTTGTGAAGGAATGGGAGTAGATCACCATGGATAGTGTGGTGGGTCTCCCCTAGACCAAGAGAGGTCATGATGCAATATGGGTTGTGGTAGATCACCTTGCCTAAGAGAGAAAGCAATGTCAATATGACAAAATCGGTTGAACTATATATATGAGATAGGGAGATAGTTCAACTACACCATGATCTGAGTTCAATATCTCGAGTATGACCTCAAGTTCACTTCCATGTGGTGAAAGTAGGAACATGAAGGACTCGATGCTAGTTTTAAGTTGAGTGCAACATATCACCCCTGATTGATGGACAGTCAAGAGGGTATGATCCAAACCTTAGAGGGTCTAATGAGAGCATGTGTGCTCATGCAGGGTGATTCATGGGAGCAGTTCCTTCCCCTAGAAGAGTTCGCTTGTTGTGATAACCACCATAGCCAGTATCGGGAGGTATGAAGCTCTATAAGGGAGGATGTGTCAGTCACCACTTCACGCAGATGATGTCGATAAAAGGACCTTGAGAAGGTCAGAGAAAGATCAAAGTGTATGCAAATGATGTCGCTTTGATTGAGCAATGGTTGAGAAAGACCAAGATTGACATGAGCCGTGAGCTGATGCAGAGCAGACTGACATGCAGTGCACTGTGGGTAAACGTGTGATATGAAGACCTGACCCCTTTGAGCTATAGCTATGGAAAGTTGAGTACCTGATACATGGGTCCATTTGATATGGATTGGTGGAGTTGTTTATGCTTAGCCTTACCCCTCAGGATAACATGATGTATGATGTGTTCCATGAGTCTGATCTAGAGCACTATGTGAGGTACCCAAGCCATGTGTTGAGCCATGAACCTATTAAGCTTTAAGAGAGGATGAAATGTCCTGAGTCACCTACAAGGGTACACAATTCCAAGGTGAGAGAGAACTCAGATGTAAGAATATACGATATTGAAGCTTCTTGGGAAGCACCATGGAGAGGGTGAAGCCACATGGGAGCCATAATGGACATGAGAAAGTCTTATCCTGTTTGTTTGGTGCTTGGTGGAATTTTGAGGGCACAATTCCTATAAGAGGGGAAGGATGTTACAACCCCAATTTTGGGTTCTTTTGGTGAGAAATGCAATTTCTCTTAATATAGATATATGGAGAAATAATGGTATGGTTTGATTTGAATGAATGAATTTCGTTTACAATAGCCTTGTTAGTTTCTTTGTGGGCTTTATTGGCTATTGGGCCCAATAACAAAAAAAAGAAAATAAAAGAGAAAAAGAAATTCAGTTAATAAAAGAATATATATTAAGAAAGGGAGAAGAGAAAAAGGTAGAAGCATCTAGAAGGCTAGGTAATATCCTACAAAGGTGGATTTCATGCCTTTAGGATTCCTTGGGTTCCAAAGAGTCCCAATTGTAAAGATAATGCAACAAGAAAGAGAAAGGATCAATTAAATGTTGCTTTATTAATAAGGAAATATGAGATAATAATAAAATTACAAGAAATATGTGGATATATGGGTAATGGACCCATCTTGGATAAGAGTTCGTGTCCACATGGTTTATAATCGAAAAAGGAATAAAAACCAAGAAAATAAAAGATTAAGAAATAGGAAATACCAATTAAATTGGTTTGATTAAAGAATAACTTGCTTATGAAGGAAATACCCTCTTACTTTGGAATTTGGGTTTCAAATTTAATACACGAGAAGATAATTCCAAGACAGAGTTTTCTTTAAAATTTGAATGGAAAAGATTAAACGAGGAGAGAGATATATATTTTACAAATTTCCTTTGAATAATACATATTTTCCTTGTTTTATTAGAAAATGGAAACAAGGGAGCGATGACAACCATCAGAATCGCCGCGTGGTCCAAGGGACCATGGATCCGGCGGTGGCTTTGCATCGTACACCTTGATTCATAGAAAGAAAGGAAGAGGGTAGATCGGGATTTCAAACCTTTTTCTCGCATTTTATGTCATAGGCTGAGGAGAGAACAATCCCATTGTCTTCGGGAGTATGTTCCGAATCTTCTCGACCCAATTTATGGGTTGTTTCATTGACAAACAAAGAAGTCCCCAAATCGCTGGACATAGGTGGTCGACCCTATATGTATGGGGAGATGATACGCGGTACCAGCACATCTTGCAAACATTTTCCTGAGACCATACGAAGCCAACAATCGTGCCCGTACCTCCAATTGAAGTTCCGGCTGTGACCTGCACCTCCGCTTGGAAGTAGAGGTTGTCGATGGTACACGGAGTAGCCCCGGTGGTAGGAGAAGCACCCCACGACCAATCGAGGGCCTCGTCAAGTTTGTGAGGTTGAGGTGAAGCTTTTGATTTCTTAGGTTCGCATGCATGAGTGGTAGAGAGTAGAGTCAACCGACGAGTTGACCGGATGCTCACATAGGAGAAGGAACCCGAGGTTGAAGAAGGCCAGTTGGTGAATTACCAAACTGCCCCGACCTTCCTTCAGTCCAGGTAAGGGCTTTCTCGCCCTTTTTCTTCGTGTGATCGCGAGTTAAAGAACGTGGATCATGGGCCGTTGGATTCAACGAGGTCCAGTGGACCATGGATCTAGCGGCGGATGTTTTTCTGAAAATAACAAATAATTCAAGGAAATGAATTTCTTTGCAAAAATCATAACTATTGCTAGGAAGCTCTGATGAATAAAGTTAATATATGAAAGTTTCTTAGAAAAATAAGAGGAACACAATAAAAATTGTTTGCGAACCTGATTTCATTCCTAATTGCAAAAGTATGCTAACTGCTTTGAAATTAGGTTAGAAACCTTAATTGAGATTAATGGTTGAGTCTATGATGTTAAATTGGTTAGATTGAGTAATAGTAACCTATTGAATGATAAAGGTAGACTTGAACCTGATCTGGATGAATAATTTCATGTTTTAGGATTTTAAATCAAGTATGTATGATAATTCATCTAGAAACCCTAATTTAGGGTAAAAGAGGAGAAGATCATATTTATTTCGAAAATTTGGAGATATGTTATGAAATAATGATCCTAAAGCTGTTAGGAGAGAAAAGATGAGAAATTTTGGGTTTTTATGTAGTTTTGTTTAATTAGGGTTTATGATACTAAAAGTGGAGGCAAAACCCTAATTTCAAGAGAAACCTTAAAAGGGGGTAGAAACCCTAAATGGGAATAGAAATCCTAAGAAGCAAGATGGGCTTGGATAAATCTTGATAAAAGGAATTTGTATATTTATTTCAACATTCTTGTGTACACTTGCTTGCTTGGTTGAATTTCTCTACTTGATTGATTCTATCTGTAAAGTCTACATCACAGGTATGTGGTTATGCTTATGATTAAATCGCTTTAGTTTCATGGAAATTCTTAGATTTTATCAGTTTCCTGTATATAACTGCTTGGATGACTTTTATTTCATGCAACTATAAAGTGATTACGACTATCACTATAAATAAGGGTACATGACTAGCTCAGATCCTGGTCCTCCTATGTGGCATTTCTAATAATAAGGATGACCTAGTACATGGTCTACCTATTAGGTAGGACCATCAAGTTATCATGAGTCAGTGATTGGGCTATCTATGGGTAGTGCCATGCGACTCTTTAGCATATTATGAGTTAGGGATTGGGCTACCTATGGGTAGTGTCATGCGACTCTTCAACCCTAGGTATTGATCTACCTGTTAGGTAGGGTCATGGGGGTTAATTGGGATCTACCATATGAGAGGTAGTATCCAAGTCCACTGTAGGGACAATGTAGAGGCTAGGGTATATATGGATTGAGTAGTTATGTTTAAATTGTAAAGTTTGCATGATAAACCATAATTGCTTGCAATATGTTGTTATAGTTAACTGCACAATTATTGATTCCCCCACATACCTGTATAATTCATTATACTGGCTGTCATTTTATTTGTCGGCATTTTAGGTAAAACATAGAAAAGGACAAATAGTAAAGTGATACATTATGAATATATGAATTAAAGTACAAGGAGGATTAGTTAGAATAGACTCCAGTTGTCGATAGAAGTTTAGAAATCCAAGATTTTAAAAAGGTATGGAAAGTTTTATTTTATCTCAGCTTTTCAGTATAGTTTTGGTATAATTTAGTAATTATTATTGATTATTTGTCAAACCATTGATATGGAAAATTGGGATAACGACTTTGACCTTTTGGTCTCCCTTAATTGGGGGTTACCAGGAGGCGGGGTCATTACAAAATAGAACCCTTTTGGCTTCATCACATGGTTAGCCAACCACTATGAAGGTCCATATTCTATAGTTGAGTGCATCCTACAACCTCCTCCTCCTCTCTCTCTCTCTAAGCTTAATCACTTGCTACATCCATTAGAGTGAGTAGGATATTTGTAAGTGAGCTAGTTCTACATGTATATATTGTGAGGCTCTCAATTCGTCCACCTCCCAATCTCTCATTTCAACCATGAAGATGAAGATAAAGGTTCTCTCTCTTAGCTAAGAGAGGTGAAGAAGTTTAAGGTTGAAGATTGGTGAAAGAAGAATGGGTAAGTCCTTGGTGAAGGTAGAAGACTCCTTGCTCAAGTGGGTAAGTCCTTGGTGGAAGATTCTTATTGTCAATGGTGAAGTCAAAGGCTGACGATCCAAGTAGAGTGGGTAATTACTCAAAGCCTAAAGACTTGTGCAAGAGTAGGTAAGTCCTTGGTGAAGGAGGATGACTCGTTGCAAAGTGGATAAGTCCTTGGTGAGGTAGAAGACTCTTGGTTGGATAGGTCAGTCCTTTGGTAGGTTGTTGGACCCCTTCTCCTTAAAGGGAAGGTTGGGTATCCTTGGCTTGGAAAAGGAAGGTCATGTATTATATCTCTTATGATGGAATATAAGGATAGTGCAATGGTTAAGAAATCCTAGAGTTTGACCTCTCTAGGTAGTGGACCGACAATGTCCTAGTTTGGAGATTGAAACCACTCTACATAGATTGTGTTCTTGTGCTTGTTTCAATGAAATACTCTACATATATTGTGTTCTTGTACTTGTTTCAATCTTTCTCATCCTTGCTATGTGTGTTTAGTTGCACTCAAATTCCTATTAGTAGCCTTATCTTGTGCTAATGAATTTTGTTTAAGTGCTTTTTAGCTCTATTCACCCCCACCTTTAGAGCTTATTAGCCATCCTAGTTCCAATAAGTGGTACCAGAGTGGGTCTTCTCCAAGCATACTTCTACAAGTAGGAGAACATGGGAGATTGTCAAGGAGGGATGTATCTCATCAACATTCCAATCTTTGATGGGAGAAATTTCCTCTATTAGAAATGACGACTACAATTCTACATCCAAGGATCAAGTCTTGAGCTATGGCAAATGGTGGATGCCCATACAAGCGACTAGAGACAAATATAGAAGAATGGGATGAATCTACCTCAAAGAAAGCAACCTTAAATGCATGAGCCATGAAAATTCTCTATGCCTCCATCTCCCCCATGAAATTCAACCAGATTTATTCATGTGAAATAGCCTATGAGGTATGGAGAAAGCTATGTGTCACTTATGAGGGGACAAAGCAAGTGAAGGGAGGAAAGTATACATGCTCAAAGGGCTTCTTGAAAGCTTCAAGATGGGAAAGAAGGAAAGGTTAGTCAAGATGTACTCAAGGCTCAACACCATTGTAAATGGTCTTGCCATCTTAGGTCATCCTATTGCAAGACGAGAGATCAACTCAAAGATCCTTATAACTCTTCCCAAGAGGTGGGAACCCAAGGTGACCTCTATTGAAGAAGTAATGTCTCTTGGTGATATCCCCATTGAAGAGCTCATAGGAAATATATAAGACCATGAAGTCAAACTTGACAAGAAAGATGAAGAAGAAAGAAAAGAAGATAAAGAGCCCAAGAGAATGATGAAGGATTAAATCAAATCACACATTGAAGTTATTTTTGTCAAGCATTTCCATCCTCTCAAGTTGAAGAAGAGACCATGTATTCCAAGGGTATACTCTACAAAGGAAAGTCTTCCTCCTCTAATCAGTGCTTCAAGTGTGGAAAGAAGATTCACTTCAAGGAAGATTGTCCCCAAGGCAAAAAATCCATCATCATAAGAGAAGAGAGGAGAAGTAAAAGAATAAGGAGAAATGGCACAAAATCTAAAGTGACTCCTCCAACTTAGGCTTAAGTGAAGAATCAAGTGGAGGATCTAGCTCAAGCTCTAGTGATGAAGGAGAATGTCATTTTACTCTTTTGACATTAACAAGTGAAGACTCAAATGAGGTAAATCTAAACTCTTTAGATAAAGAATCTTTAATTGCTATTATTCATGCTACTCTTGTCTTGCTTAAGTCTTATAACAGGAAAAATAAAAAGCTTGCTAGAATTGTTGATAATTTCCATGTACAAATAGATGATATTGAACATGCTAATATTTGATTTCTTGATGAAAACAATGCTTATATTAGTCAAGTAGACCCTCTTAAACTTGAAAATGATAGTTTTCTTGATAAGATTAGATTTCAAGAAGCTCAAACTCTTATGCCTAGTTCTAATGTAGAGCATACTATTATTTTGAATTCTCTCATGCTTGATATCAATGTTCCTAAAATTGAAAATGAGGACAAGGATTTGGCTCTGCAAGGTTTCGAATCAAAAAATAGGATCTATCATTCTAATATAACTTTGTTTGAAAAAGAAAATGCTTCCTTGCTTACTCAAATCAATGTCCTTGAATCTTGTTCTAGTTATACTAGTAGAGAGAATAATGTTGTTGCTCTTCATATTGATAAAGATTCTTATATGTTTAAAGCTCTTCGCTTAGAAAATGATTTTTGCATGCTAGAGATAATATAAATCATTTATCTTCTACTATTGCTTCTCTTATGCATGATAATCATAGTTTGAGATATTCTATGTAAAGATTCTGAGATAATATGTAGAATCTTAATGAAATCCTAGATCATACTACCAAACAACTGGGTAGAGATGGACATGGACATGATAGTAGCCAATGGAACAACAAAGACAAAGGGCCTTTAATTTTCAATGAAGTATCCTTTAGTTCCAAGGCTAGGAGATCATGTAATTATTGCAATAAAATTGGTCATTATTGTACATATTTCACATTTAGGAAAGCACCCAAGAGAAATTGGACTTGGGTTTCTAAGCTAACCCCCCACCCAGGGACCCAAAAATATGACTGGGGACCATTTCATTTTTCTTCTTGTAGTTGACTTGTAAATGGATTGACATGAGCTATTGATTTGCAAATCATCTTCTCAATCCACATGAAATAAGAAAGGTGAGATGTGTATGGGGTGGAAACAAGTGGAAAAGGAATGGTAAGAACAAATGTAATGTTTTTCTTGGTCATATCCATTCACAATGTGTTTTTTCTAAGTTATTATGCACTATGGATATGGTTTTTGAGTCAAAAGTGGTATTTTGTGATTCTCTTCACACTCTAGCTCAAAAACTATTTCTAATTCTTTCATAGTGCATTCGTAACTTGCTTAGACATGTTTGGATATGGCTCATATTTTTATCATACCTCTAGATATGTTTTTACAAGATATATGTGCTTTTTGACGGTAATTATATCAGTTGAGGTTATCCTATTAGAAACTCAACCGACATACACCAATAGGTTTTGCCAACAACTGTTGTTAGTCGAGTTATCAAAACACAGAACTCGACCGATAATACTGTGCACATAATATATAGTTGGCCTTTTGGATGAGAATTTGCTTCTCAAATGGACTTTCTCAACCAATAGCCTTATTTTTTGGCACTCCCTATGGTACCTTTATATATGCATATTGTCATGCTTTAAAATTATCTATCTTGCATACAACTCTATATTTCTATTTTCTATATGTTGGTATCCCAGAAGTGGTATCCCTATATTTTGCAATTACTTGTCTTGAGTTATTATGCATGTTTTGATGATGATCTCTTTGGATCTATTGGTTGTGTCTTAAATTGCTTCCATTATGCTCTAACTTGCTACATCAATCTAGTTGTATATATTGTTTTGATTCAACCTTGAGGTACTTAGTTGTAATCATCTTTTGGTAATGATGCATATTTGCTAGTGAGTTATATCCTTTCTTGCTTCTGAAATTGCACATCTCTTTGTTTATATACATATCTACATCTACTCATAGCTTGCTCTTTCACTTGTGCATATTTTGCTATGATCTAGACCCTACTCGTAGTCCTAACTTGTGATATCATCTACTAGTAGTTCATATACATGTAGTTCTAGCCTTGTTTATCTTTTCACCATGTGGTAATTAACTATATGCTATGCTTGTATCCTGTTTCTTTCTTACTCAAGCTTGTTCGTTAAGTTCCATATCTACTATCTTGAGTTTCTTTCATAGCATTGTGATGAAGGATATATAGAGATACATTTTTTATATAAATTAGAGTATCCTAGGAATTTATGCATATTTTTTTGTAGTGTTATATTTTGATACAAGACTAGTGTTTTTTTATGAAGAAAATGCCTTCTGAGCAAGACTCATCGCTATGCCACGCGCCCTGACATTTTTTGCATGAGTTCCATTATCTTGAGGGTGAAAATTGTGATTTATTACTTTTCTACATCACATTATGGGTTGTTCAATGCATGTCCTAACTTGTTTTACATGTTATGCTTGGGCGATCCTCTAGTTTTGCTCTTCTACTCTCCTGTCTAACATTTGGTATCTCCTTTTATCTGGCATGTTTTGTGTTAGCTCTTCAAATCCCTACCTTTTTGAAATGACAAAGGGGGAGAAGGCATGTCTTATGTTAGATAGGGAGAAAGGCGTGTGTGAGGAGAAAGCATGTCTTACGTAAAAGGGGAGAAGACATATATTTATAACATATATAAGTGGAAGACAAAGTTTTTATAATTGTTATAAAAGCTAACCTTATAGGAGAAATAACATCAATTGAGGGGGAGCATGAGAACTCCATGAACATCAATTGAGAGGGATCAATGAACTCAATCTTATTGAAACCCCTAGGTTTCTCCAAAGGAACGATTTTACATAAAAACTTTCAATACATTTATGGAATAGTTTATCATCTTCAGAAAGGGGGAGAATGTTGACTCAAGGTCTAAATTGAGTAAACCCTTATTTTGATGACGAATCACCATTCCACTTATCTTTGTCTAATGATTCTACTCAAGTGATATCAGATTAGGTATAGACACAATCTAAATGCCCTAACTTGCACATCATAACTTTGAGAAAAGACAAGTCAAAATCAATGCAACTCCACTTTTGTGGAATATGGTGTAAATCCATTAGAATCATGTTTTAAATCACTTGTAATTAAGCTTAGAAAAAATTAGGAGCACTTAAATTGAATATTTAAACACTTTCATGACATTTTCCAAAATTCATTACAAGCTGTTTATCGATCAAGATATAAACTTGACCGATCCCTTGATGGATTTTGAGAATATCATGGTTCAATCAAGTTTACCACTCACAGAACACGACCGATCCCAGCACTGACCAAAACTGATTTAAGCGATTGAATCGAGTTTCATCTAGGATGAACTCAACCCATGCTTCAAATTAGTTTTGTTGCATGGTGCAATAGATCGAGTTACCTTTATCAAAACTTGACTGATCACATTGTATGAAAAGTGCAGAAAAAGTGTTTCTAGCTGTTGGAGTGTTGTAAAACTTGAAAAAAATATCCTTTGCAACACCCCATACGACTAGTATTGTAACATCCCTGATCTGGGTTATGTTTTAACCCTAAGTGTTTTGCCTAATAAAGTTGATTAGATGCTTGTTCTTATATTTTGAAAAGTAATTAAGGCTCTTGAGGAACTTATATTTTAATTTCAGTCCTTTTTGAATAATGTTGAAACATTATTTTGTTAATATTGGACTAAAGTGCAAATTACCCAAGCTGAGGGGTTAACTTACAAATTGCACATGATAAAATGTTCCTCTGATGTTGAGACACCATAAGAATGAATATGATGTAGTGGTATGGTTTCTACAAGCTTGGGCATCAAGATAAAGCTTGTAGAGCAATCCTTGTGCATTAAATCCTAGTTTTGGTGTAATGTGCAAATTACCCAAAAACTAGGGTTCAATAAGCAAAATACCACCTATAGAGGGTCTCTAATGTTTCTTGGCATCAAGTAGAGAAAATAAAATGAGAGGGGCGCCTCATTTGAATTATCTTGGAGGAGAGAGAATCTGGACATTAAAATAATCAAGATTTAAGCATAAATGGAGCTTTAATTTAATTTAATGCAAAAAGAAATAAATTAATTAAGGAGCCCTTCAACCAAAAGTTGAAGGATGTGTTTGCAATAGTTTTTGACGAGCTTGTGCCTTGCTATGGCACAAAAAGATCTTGGTTGAGTGGAAGCCACTCACATTAATATAATAAAAAGTAATATCCATTAAAAGGTTGGATATTAATATAAAATTCATTAAGGTGCTTAATTCCTTTTCCATTAATTCTTGGATAATGGAGAGGTTTTGCAAAAAATTAAGGTGGATTCGTGGCCAAGTTATGGAGGGGGATTCAGTGGAAATAATTTTGGAATTAAAGAAAATAATTTCCTTTTTCTCTTTCCTTGAAATCCTTATACATATCCATTTTTTCAAACCACTTAAGGATCTTTTCCTTAGTTTTCTTTTCTCACCTTGCTTTGGCCAACCAAGGGAGACCTCAGGAGCAGGAGAGGGATGACCATAAACTGTTGGTAAGTTTTGATCATCTTCTACCTCGGATTCATGGTGGAAACCCTAAATCAATGCTTGATTATTGATTTTCTTCACTCGATTTCCAATCCTAGCCAACTTGTTCATCCAAAAGCTCAAGAACAGACCTTGGGCAGTTGCTAGAACTCCATCCACCATTACATATGTGGATCTTGGAGCTTGGAATCAGATTTTGAGGAGGGTTTTATAACTCAAACCCTTAAACATTGATATTGCATTCTATAATACAATAATCGTTGGTTATGTTCTTCTTTTTCATACTTTTTTGATTCCCTGTTGTAACTCCCATGAAGAACGACTACAGTTCTTGGATGAACGAAGGAATAAGATGATTACATCATCTTATATGCTTATCCAAAGAAAATCTCAGTCCAAACGGTTTCTATCAGTTGCTCAAACGGTTTCCCAAACTGTTTGGGAGGAAATGGTTTCAAACCGTTTGAGGGGAAACAGTTTCACCAAACCGCATGAGGGAAAATGGTTTCAGACCATTTGGAGGTGTTGACCAGGGTTCACCATTTGGAAATTTATTGATAATAATGTTGGTTAATGATCCACTAAATATAATTGATTAGTTCCAATTGGTTCATGAGTTGAAGGTCCATCAATCACCAAACCCTAATCGGGTTAAGTGCTGATTTGTTTGAGTTAGAAACTTGGGTTGATTGACCCAAACGGTTTCAAACCGTTTGGGGATCACCCAAATGGTCTCAAGACCGTTTGGGGGTCACCCAAGACCGTTTGGAGGTCTAGGGTTGAGTATGGCTAGGTTTTTGAAGATCCAAAGATACCAAGATGATTTGCAATCAAATGCTGATTTGGTGATCAATCCAATGATCCAAACCCTAAGTGGATGACATGGATTTGGGTGATGAGATGGGCAAATGGTCTCAAGATCGTTTGGAGGTCATCCAAATGACCTCAAGACCATTTGGGGTCAGGTCATGTCCATTTTGGATGGTGGTCCAATAGTTTCAAAGTGATTAGTTTCACAATGATTAACATTGAAGGATCATCGACTCCAAACCCTAATCCAATTGAATCAAACCCAAATTGATGATCAATTGAGGGTCAAATCAGTTGAAGGATGACCAATTTAACTCAATTGAAGTATGATTCTAGGACCAATTGATGAGTGATAACATGATTTCAATTAATGATGTAATCAATCTTGGAAAACCTAATTCAATTGGAGTGGTTGAGACCATATTTGGTCCATGCAGTTTTGAGGAGGTTTGGACCAAACGGTATCAAGACCGTTTGGGACCAAATGATCCCAAACCGGTTGAAGCTCAAACGATCTCAAGACTACCTTTAGCAAACGGTTTCAAAGACTACCTTTAGCAAACGGTTTCAAGTGTGCACCTTTAGCAAACGGTTTCAAAGACTACCTTTGGCAAACGATTTCAAGTGTGAACCTTTAGCAAACGATCTCAAGGGTTCACTTTGGCAAAAGGTTTCAACCTCAACTTTACTAAACAATTTTAAGTATTCAACCAAGACCGTTTGAGGTCTGATTGGTCAAGACCGTTTGAGGTCTAAGTGACCAAGATCACTTGGAAGGTAATTAATCAAATTGCATGAACACTTAAAGTGGTTGAAGGTTAATTGTTTAAGTGAACAATTACATGATGTAAACCAAGGGTGTTTATAATAATGGTACCCTTAATGAGATAGGGTGATTAGTACCCTTTAAATAATTAAGCTTTAATGATCATGGTGATAATGACATAACTCATGGTGTCAATTCTTGTTCAAGTTGAGTTGACTTAGCTTAATCAAGGCTGAAGTAAACATCATTCTATAGAGGATGAGAGAGAAAAGACTTCCTACATGAATGATAATCATGTAGTGGACGTTCAAAATAAATAAATGTCTAATTAGGGTATGGTCCTTAATAGTGAGATCATGGAACCCTAAAGGTTAATGAATCATAACCCTAATTTAGGGCATTGATACGTGAAATCCTAATACATGATGATAGTATGATCTTAATTCATGGTAGTGATATGAGAACTCTAATCTAGGGTGATACAAAGTGAATAGTAAACCCTAATTGTGGGTTATTGAACTAAAAGCCTAATCTAGGGTGATGCAATGTCAATAGTAAACCCTAATTGTGAATTGTTGAATATAAACCCTAAACTAGGGCGATGTGCAGTGAATAGTAAACCCTAATTCCAAATAAGGTGAAGGAATATGTGAAACCCTAATTCTGGGTTATATCTTATAACATGAAGCTCTATGGTTGGATAATGAAATGATGAGTCATTAATCCCAATTGAGATAAGGGAATGATTAACCCTAATTGAATTGAAAAGGGAAACCCTAACCCTAGAAAGGTTATAGAGGTGTAACCCTTGAATAGTGATGTTATAATTGTTTTGCATTATGCTGGTATGAAATTGATGTATATGTTATCATCTGTACTAATCATGCATGTTTTATGAGATATTGAACATAGCCAGGTATGAGCTATGATGATTAGTTTATTGAAAGTACTTTATAAGCTTTGTAAGCAATGATATGCTATGTTTCCTAGTGAAAGGTAACAAAAGAGATTGATAGGATGTAAGAGCCATGTGAAATACCTGCACTGCAATTATCATGTTTACACTGTCAGATGACTTGATGGAAATAAGTAACCTGTTAAAGTGGTAGCAAGTGTTTTGATGATCTAAGGGTTGAATACCCATATTTATGAATCATGCTGATGAGATGATAAGGGATTGAGATCCCAATGTTAATAAAGCTGTGAAATGAACTTGATAAAAATAGTAATCTTTCTTTATAGCATTTGTTCTAATGGTTTATGTTTGAAAACATGCCTGATGCTAAAAGAATGTTGTAATGTACTTAAATAATCAAGTGAAATGATATCATATAGAGCCCTGACCATAGATCCATCATCGTCAGTAGTTTGGTGATGGTGAAATAGGTTTTCCTAAGGGGACTCCTAGAGAGCATACTTTTGAGTATGTGGGGGTTATGGGCGCAAATATCCTTACGCCCTAATGGAGGAATTGATGTGAGATAAACATTAAATCTCTCAATCCTTCATTATATGTATATGCTGGGATGATGTATCACTAATCTCCCGATGATGATGTTAATACCAAATCAATGTGAGATAAACAAGAAATCTCTCGATTGCGAAGAGAGTACAACATGCCACTGTAACTCTAATAGCAAAGTTGCTAGCATACCCTAGAAAGCTATTTAGTAGAGACACGAGATGTCCTGCATGTTGTTCCTCACACTGATTGAGGAGGATGAGGTCATAGAAATCCGGCTCTTATAATGACCTATGTATGGTACTGATTTCGATTTCGCAATGGTCGGTTGGAGTATGAGTGGTATACCTCATCTCCTCAGGGCATAAGTATGTTTGTAAAATGTAATCAACCGTGTAGCATATTTGCTTAGGGTTGAAATACGAGAATCAATGGTTGATGATACATTGTTAATTATGTCCTAGTTGGATAAATGATATACATGTTCTTCATATTCCTTATTGAATAAATGACTTGGTGCTTAATCATGTTATAACTGGAATGAACTATATAAAGAATACTACTCTACTTAGCTTAATCATTGATTTATCTATTGTTGAATATTTATAATTCTACTGCTCACTGTTATTCTATTATTAGAAATAACTTTGTTTCTGGTGGAGAGTTATATCTCTCACTGGGACAATTTTCAATTGTCTCACCCCCATGGGATTCAAATTTTTAGGTAGACATCTAGGAAGAAGAAACCCTTTAGTGGGTGAGCAGCAACAATAGCCACAACAGCAACATCAACAACAACAAGGACAACAGTGATCTTCAGGTGGAGACACTGTCTGTTAGGTTCTGTATATAGAGAGTCCTATGTGTCATCTCTATACTCTCAGGTCCTAGGAGTCAGTAGATGGTTTGATATAGATCTGAGATTTTTGGCTTGATGCCTCGAGATTTTTTTGTATACTGCTTACGTATAGTTTAACAGGGAAGTCATTGTTAGGACTCTCGAGATAAGATGATACTGAGATGTACTGATGAATCAGAATGTAAATAACTTACTTTGGTTCTTTGTGAAAGAGTTACATAGTTTGTGGACCTCATTGCACAAAGTTTTAATTTTTAGTGAATTTCAATAATTCCACTGCTAATAATTCGCTTCCGCTTTAGTTAATCTTGTTTTTCTGAGTTGGATGCCAAAATCTAGTGGTATCAGAGCTCTAGGTTCACTGAGTCTACAGAGACATATGACTAGGGTTGTTGAGTCTGTTCTAGTGTCTTCCAGTCTATCTAATAGTATCTTATGCTCATATATGAGGAGAAGATAAAACTAAAGATGTCTGGATCACATGATGAACATGTTGCTGAAAGTAGTGTCGCTGCACCTGGAGGAGGTGCAAGAGACCAAAGAAGGGAGGAATCTATGCCTGAACCACCCCAGTTCAATCAAGCTGACATGGGGAATCCAGCCTTCCAAGCCATGTTTGGGTAGTTCATGACTACCATGACCCATATGACTGACAGGATGCCAATACTTGCACCTAGGGCACCCACCCATGATGAAAGACAGGGAGCCGACAAGACGTTTGAACGACTACGCCGGGTTGGAGCCACAGAATATGCTGGGACAGCTGACCCAGCAGATGTTGACATGTGGCTAACTGAGTTAGAGAAGGTCTTTAGAATCCTGAATATCCCATAAGATGAGAAGGTTAGACATGCTGTGTACCTTCTTAAGGGGAGTGCTGGTCACTGGTGGACCATAGAGGAGGGAAAAAGGCCAGGTGTGGAGATTGAGTGGGAAGTATTTCAACGAGAATTTGTCAATAGATACTTTCCTAAGACGTTCATGGATGAGAAAATCTCTCAGTTTGAGAGGTTAAGGCAAGGACCAATGAACATCAGTGAGTACGAGGCTAAGTTCATGGAGCTTTTGCGGTTCTGTCCGCATATGGCAACTATAGATGAAGAGCGGATTCGACATTTTGAGAAGGGATTAAACACTGAGTTGACCACCCCTGTGTCTACTCTAGAGAACAGGGAAAGATTTGCTACTTTTGTGGAATCTGTTAGAAGGATAGAGAGGTATGTGACTGAGAAGAGACAGACCAAGAACAAGAAGGTGTACCCCTAGTTTCAAGGATCCTCATCCAAATGTTTCAAGAAACTGAGGTTTTCCATTCCTACAGCACCCCCTAGACTTAGTACCCAGACACAGTGGATGTCAAATAGGGGTAGAGGATGAAGTTTACCACCAGAAGGAGCCATAGCTCAGCATCTGTGTCGGTTACAGGACCATCCAGACCTCGGCCAGGGATTAGAAGTTGTTTCATATGTAGAAAGATGGGGCATTTGATGAAGGATTATAGAGCTAGAGAGGCAAGTGTAACTCAACCCAGAGGTAGAGTCAACAAGGTTCTCAAAGGAGATAGTTTCCAGGTGGCGCTAGAGGACGTGGACTAGCGTCCCAAGCTGGATCATCGACACCCAGTCATCAAGCACTGAATCAACCACAGGTAACGATGAGATTCTATGTGATGAATCCACCTGATGCAGTGATCAATCCTCGGGTTGTGATAGGTCAGATGAAACTAATTTATTCTGATATGTCTACATCCTGCATCGTATCTATTTTAATTGATCCGGGTGCTACGCATTCCTTTATCACTCAAAGAGTGATTCTTGACTACAACATGACTACAAGTCATAGAGCAGATAGCCTGTTGTTAGAAACTCCTTTGATGGGATCTGCTGTGTTGCGGGAGGTGTGTTCTCCCTGCATTCTTTCCTTTTCTAAACATCACATTCAAGTGGATCTTATACCACTTGAGATGCACGGGTTTGATATAATCCTTGGGATGGATACCTTATAAAGGTATAAGGTTGTCTTGGATTGTGAGTCCAAGAAAGTTGTGTTCACTGATGAAAGTGACACATGGATCTTTCAAGGGGATAGAAAGATTCTTCCAACCTTCCTTGTGTCAGCTATGATAGCTGAGAAGCTGATGAGGCAAGGATGTTATGCATTCTTGTCCCATGTAGTAGATACCACCATGGAGAGTTCTAATCCTACTGAAGTTCCTGTAGTCAGGGAATTTGAAGATGTATTTCTTGAAGAACTTCTAGGTGTACCTCCGCCCCGAGAGATTGATTTTGAGATTAATCTAATTCCAGGCACGCAACCAATAGCACAAACACCATATAGGATGGCGCCTACTGAGATGGCATAACTCAAGAAACAACTGCAAGAGTTGCTTGAGAAGGGATTCATCTGACCAAGCACTTCACCCTGGGGTGCTCCGGTCCTCTTTGTTAAGAAAAAGGATGGGTCTATGTGATTATGCATTGACTATAAACAGTTAAATAAAGTAACAATAAAGAATAAGTATCCTTTGCCAAGGATTGATGATCTCTTTGACCAGTTCCATGGTGCAACTGTCTTCTCAAAGATAGATTTGAGGTTGGGATATCATCAGCTGTGTATTAAGGAGGGTGACATAGCTAAATCTACCTTTAGGACAAGGTATGGTCACTATGAGTTCACTGTTATGTCATTTGAACTAACTAATGCACCAACTGCATTTATGGAACTCATGAATAGAATCTTTCGACCTTTTCTTGATCAGTGTGTAGTTGTTTTCATGGATGACATCCTGATCTACAGTTGAGATGCTCAACAGCATGAACAACATCTTTTTCAGGCTCTAACTTTGCTAAGAGAGCATGAATTATATGCCAAGTTTAGCAAGTGTGAGTTATGGTTACCAGAAGTTTCTTTTCTTGGACACATAATATCTGCTTCAGGTATACGTGTTGACCCTAAAAAGATAGAATTTGTCCTACAATGGGAGCAGCCGAAGACATCGAGAGAGATTCAGAGTTTCTTAGGGTTGGAAGGCTATTACATGAGGTTCATTAAGAACTTCATTTTATAGCTTTACCCTTGGCTAAGTTGACCAGGAAAGATGTTCCTTTTGCCTGGAATGACAAGTGTCAACAATCATTCCAGTTGTTGAAGGAAAGGTTGACAAGTGGACATGTGCTAGTGTTACCTGAACAAGGGAAAGGGTATATAGTTTTCTGTGATGCATCTAAGAATGGAATAGGATGTGTGCTGATGCAGGTTAAACAAGTGATTTCTTTTTCTTCCCGTCAGCTTAAGAAATACGAGGAGAATTATCCGACACACGATCTAGAACTAACTGTTGTAGTCCATGTTTTGAAGATCTGGAGACATTATCTCTATGGAGAGACATTTCAGATTTTCACAGACCATAAGAACCTAAAGTACATCTTCTCTCAGCATGAGCTAAACATGAGGAAACGCCGCTGGATGGAGTTAATCAAGGACTACGATTGTACAATTGATTATCATCCAGGGAAGGCCAACGTGGTTGCTGATGCATTAAGTAGAAAATCAGCAACACCAGCTCTAGATAAAGCACAGCTGAATTCTTTGGTTTGGTCTAGGAGGGATATGCTTATCACTTTAAGGCAAGACAATGTACAATTAAAAGTATCATTGTTATCTGGGTTGTTAGCTGAGATGCACATAAAACCTACTCTAAGACAACATATTAAGGAGGCACAACAAGTTGCTGCTATTGTTCAGCAGATTAGATCAGAATATGGTAGTGAGAAATAAGATGGTTTCCATGATTCAGATGATCATGTAGCCTGTTATCATGGCAGAATGATAGTACCCGATGTTGATAACTTAAGGAAATTAGTCTTGGAAGAAGCTACATGGGAACTAGAGGAAGAAATGAGGAGGAAATACCCTACTCTTTTCTCTTGAAATGTTTTTGTTAATGATTTTGGGGACAAAATCCTTGTAAGGGGTGGATAATTTGTAACATCCCTGACATGGGTTTTGTTTTAACCCTAGATGTTTTGCCTAATAAAGTTGATTAGATGCTTGCTCTTATCTTTTGAAAAGTAATTAAGGATCTTGAGGAACTTATATTTCAATTTCAGTCCTTTTTGAATAATGTTGAAACATTATTTTGTTAATATTGGACTAATGTGCAAATTACCCAAGTTGAGGGGATAACTTTCAAATTGCACATGATAAAATGTTCCTCTGATTTTGAGACACAATAATAATGAATATGATGTAGTGGTATGGTTTCCACAAGCTTGGGCATCAAGATAAAGCTTGTAGAGCAATCCTTGTGCATTAAATCCTAGTTTTGGTGTAATGTGCAAATTACCCAAAACCTAGGGTTCAATAAGCAAAATACCACCTCTAGAGGGTATCTCATGTTTCTTGGGATCAAGTAGAGCAAAGAAAATGAGAGGGGCGCCTCATTTGAATTATCTTGTAGGAGAGAGAATCTTGACATTAAAATAATCAAGATTTAAGCATAAATGGAGCTTTAATTTAATTTAATGCAAAATGAAATAAATTAATTAAGGAGCCCTTCAACCAAAAGTTGAAGGATGTGTTTTAAATAGTGTTGGACGAGCTTGTGCCTTTATATGGCACAAAAAGATCTTGGTTGAGTGGAAGCCACTCACATTAATATAATAAAAAGTAATATCCACTAAAAGGTTGGATATTAATATAAAATTCGTTAAGGTGCTTAATTCCTTTTCCATTAATTCTTGGATAATGGAGAGGTTTTGAAAAAAACAATGAAGGTGGCTTCGTGGCCAAGGTATTAAGGGGGATTTGGTGGAAATAATTTTGGAATTAAAGAAAATAATTTCCTTTTTCTCTTTCCTTGAAATCCTTATACATATCCATTTTTCCAAACCACTTAAGGATCTTTTCCTTAGTTTTCTTTTCTCAACTTGCTTTGGCCGACCAAGGGAGAGCTCAGGAGAAGGAGAGGGACGATCATGAACTGTTGGTAAGTTTTTATCATCTTCTACCTCGGATTGATGGTGAAAACCCTAAATCAATGCTTGATTATTGGTTTTCTTCACTCGATTTCCAATCCTAGCCAACTTGTTCATCCAAAAGCTCAAGAACGGACCTTGGGAAGGTGCTAGAACTCCATCCACCATTAGAGCCATGGATCATGGAGATTGGAATCAGATTTTGAGGTGGGTTTTATAAATCAAACCCTTAAACATTGATATTAGATTCTATTCTACAATAATCGTTGGTTATGTTCTTCTTTTTGATACTCTTTTGATTCCCTGCTGTAATTCCCATGAAGAATGACTACCGTTCTTGGATGAACAAAGGAAGAAGATGATGACATCATCTGAGATTCTTATCCAAAGAAAATCTCAGTCCAAACGGTTTCCATTAGTTGCTCAAACGGTTTCCCAAACTGTTTGGGAGCAAACGGTTTCAAACCATTTGAGGGGAAACGATTTCACCGAACCGCATGAGGGCAAACGGTTTCAGACCGTTTGGAGGTGTTGACCAGGGTTGAACATTTGGAAATTTGTTGCTAATAATGTTGGTTAATGATCCACTAAATATAATTGATTAGTTCCAATTGGTTCATGAGTTGAAGGTCCATCAATCACTAAACCCTAATCGGGTTAAGTGCTGATTTCCAAATTGTTTGAGTTAGAAACTTGGGTTGATTGACCCAAACGGTTTCAAAACTGTTTGGGGATCACCCAAATGGTCTCAAGACTATTTGGGGGTCACCCAAGAACGTTTGGAGGTCTAGGGTTGAGTATGGTTAGGTTTTTAAAGATCCAAATATACTAAGATGATTTGCAATCAAATGTTGATTTGGTGATCAATCCAATGATCCAAACCCTAATTGGATGACATGGATTTGGGTGATGAGATGGGAAAACGGTCTCAAGATCGTGTGGAGGTCATCCAAATGACCTCAAGACCGTTTGGGGTCAGGTCATGTCCATTTTGGATGGTGGCCCAATAGTTTCAAAGTAATTAGTTTCACAATGATTAACATTGAAGGATCATCGACTCCAAACCCTAATCCAATTGAATCAAACCCTAATTGACGATCAATTGAGGGTCAAATCTGCTGAAGGATGACCTATTTAACTCAATTGATGAGTGATAACATGATGTTAGGACCAATTGATGAGTGATAACATGATTTCAATTAATGAAGGAATCAATCTTGGAAACCCTAATTCAATTTGAGTGGTTGAGACCATATTTGGTCCATGCGGTTTTGAGGAGGTTTGGACCAAACGGTCTTAAGACCGTTTGAGTCCAAACGGTCTCAAGATCATTTGGAACCAAATAGTCTCAAGACCATTTGGGACCAAATGATCCCCAACCGGTTGAAGCTGAAACGATCTCAAGACTACCTTTAGCAAACAGTTTCAAGTGTGCACCTTTAGCAAACGGTTTCAAAGACTACCTTTAGCAAACGGTTTCAAGTGTGCACCTTTAGCAAACGTTTTCAAAGACTACCTTTAGAAAATGGTTTCAAGTGTGCACCTTTAGCAAACAATCTCAAGGGTTCACTTTGTCAAACAGTTTCAGCCTCAACTTTACTAAACGATTTTAAGTATTCAACCAAGACCGTTTGATGTCTGATTGGTCAAGACCGTTTGAGGTCTAAGTGACCAAGATCACTTGGAAGGTAATTAATCAAATTGTATGAACAGTTAAAGTGGTTAAAGGTTAATTGTTTAAGTGAACAATTACATGATGTAAACCAAGGGTGATTATAATAATGGTACCCTTAATGAGATAGGGTGATTAGTACCCTTTAAATAATTAAGCTTTAATGATCATGGTTATAATGACATAACTCATGGTGTCAATTCTTCTTCAAGTTGAGTTGACTTAGCTTAATCAAGGCTGAAGTAAACATCATCCTATAGAGGATGAGAGAGAAAAGACTTCCTACATGAATGATAATCATGTAGTGGACTTTCAATATGAATAAATGTCTAATTAGGGTATGATCCTTAATAGTGAGATCAGGGAACCCTAAAGGTTAATGAATCATAACCCTAATTGAGGGCATTGATAGGTGAAATCCTAATACATGATGATAGTATGATCTTAATTCATGGTAATGATATGAGAACTCTAATCTAGGGTGATACAAAGTGAATAGTAAACCCTAATTGTGGGTTATTGAACTAAAACCCTAATCTAGGGTGATGCAATGTGAATAGTAAACCCTAATTGTGAATTGTTGAATATAAACCCTAAACTAGGGTGATGTGCAGTGAATAGTAAACCCTAATTCCAAATAAGGTGAAGGAATATGTGAAACCCTAATTCTGGGTTATACCTTATAACATGAAGCTCTAAGGTTGGATAATGAAATGATGAATCATTAATCCTAATTGAGCTAAGGGGATGATTAACCCTAATTGAATTGAAAAGGGAAACCCTAACCCTAACAAGGGTATAGATGTGTAACCCTTGAATAGTGATGTTATAATTGTTTTGCATTATGCTGGTATGAAATTGATGTATCTATTATCATCTATACTAATCATGCAGGTTTGATGAGATATTGAACATATCCAGGTATGTGCTATGATGCTTTGTTTATTGAAAGTACTTTATAAGCTTTGTAAGCAATGATATTTTATGTTGCCTAGTGAAAGGTAACAAAAGAGATTGATAGGCTGTAAGATCCATGTGAAATACCTGCACTGCAATTATCATGTTTACACTGTCAGATGACTTGATGGCAATAAGTTACATGTTAAAGTGGTAGCAAGTGTTTTGATGATCTAAGGGTTGAATACCCATATTCATGAATCATGATTATGAGATGATAAGGGATTGAGATCCCAATGTTAATAAACCTGTGAAATGAATTTGATAAAAATAGTACTCTTTCTTTATATCATTTGTTCTAATGGTTTATGTTTGAAAACATGCCTGATGCTAAAAGAATGTTGTAATGTACTTAAATAATCAAGTGAAATGATATCATGTAGAGCCCTGACCATAGATCCATCATCGTCAGTAGTTTGGTGATGGTGAAACATGTTTTCCTAAGGGGACTCCTGGAGAGCATACTTTTGAGTATGTGGGGGTTATGGGTGTGAATATCCTTACGCCCTAATGGAGGAATTGATGTGAGATAAACATTAAATCTCTCAATCCTTCATTATATGTATATGCCGGGATGATGTATCAGTAATCTCCCGATGATGATGTTAATATCGAATCGATGTGAGATAAACAAGAAATCTCTCGATTGCGAAGAGAGTACAGCATGCCATTGTAACTGTAATAGCAAAGTTGCCAGCATACCCTAGAAAGCTATTTAGCAAAGACACGAGATGTCCTGCATGTTGTTCCTCACACTGACTGAGGAGGATGAAGTCATAGAAATCCGTCTCTTCTAATGACCTATGTGTGGTATCGATTTCAATTTCGCAATGGTCGGTTGGAGTATGAGCGGTATAACTCATCTCCTCAGGGCATAAGTATGTTTGTAAAATGTAATCAGCCATGTTGCATATTTGCTTAGGGTTGAAATACGAGAATCAATGGTTGATGATACATTGTTAATTATGTCCTAGTTGGATACATGATATACATGTTCTTCATATTCCTTATTGAATAAATGACTTGCTGCTTAATCAAGTTATAACTGGAATGAACTATATAAAGAATACTGCTCTACTTAGCTTAATCATTGATTTATCTACTGTTGAATATTTATAATTCTACTTCTCAGTGTTATTCTATTATCAGTAATAACTTTGTTTCTGGCGGAGAGTTATATCTCTTGCTGGGACAATTTTCAATTGTCTCACCCCCGTGGCATTCAACTTTTTAGGTAGATGTCGAGGAAGAAGAAACCCTTCAGTGGGTGAGTAGCAACAGTAGCCAAGCAGCAGCAACAACAACAAGGACAGCAGTAATCTTCAGGTGGAGACACTATCTGTTAGGTTCAGTATATAGAGAGTATTATGTGTCGTCTCTGTACTCTCAGGTCCTAGGAGCCAGTAGATGGTTTGATATAGATCAGAGATTTTTGGCTTGATGCCTCGAGATTTTTTTGAATACTTCTTACGTACAGTTTAACAGGGCAATCAATGTTATGACTCTCGAGATAAGATGATACAGAGATGTACTGATGAATCAGAATGTAAATAACTTACTTTGGTTCTTTGTGAAAGATTTCTACAATTTGTGGACCTCATTGCAAAAAGTTTTAATTTTTAGTGAATTTCAGTAATTCCGCTGCTAATAATTCACTTTCTCTTTAGTTAATCTTGTTTTTCTGAGTTGGATGCCACAGGTATTCATCCTTAAGTGTTCCCAGAGGATAGTAGGCATCCCCAACAAGAGGACCCCTTGGGCTTCATCCCATGGTTAGCCAACCACTATAAAGGTCCATATTTTATAGTTGAGTGCATTCTTGAACCTCCTCTCTCTCTAAGCTTAATCACTTGCTACGTCCATTAGAGTGAGTAGGAGAGTAGTAAGAGAGATAGTCCTACATGTATATCTTGTAAGGCTCTTACTTCCTACACCTCCCAATATCTCATTTCAACCCTGAAGATGAAGATGAAGTTTCTCTCTCTTAGCTAAGAGAGGTGAAGAAGTTCAAGTATGAAGACTTGGTGCAAGAAGAATGGGTAAGTCCTTGGTAAAGGCAGAAGACTCCTTGCTCAAGTGGGTAAGTCCTTCGTGGAAGCTTCTCCTTGGTGGCGCTTGCTGAGATGGCATAACTCAAGAAACAACTGCAAGAGTTGCTTGAGAAGGGTTTCATCTGACCAAGCACTTCACCCTGGGGTGCTCCGGTCCTGTTTGTTAAGAAAAAGGATGGGTCTATGTGATTATGTATTGACTATAGACATTTAAATAAAGTAACAATAAAGAATAAGTATCCTTTTCCAAGGATTGATGATCTCTTTGACCAGTTCCATGGTGCAACTATCTTCTCAAAGATAGATTTGAGGTTGGGATATCATCAGCTGTGTATTAAGGAGGGTGACATATCTAAGTCTACCTTTAGGACAAGGTATGGTCACTATGAGTTCACAGTTATGTCGTTTGAACTAACTAATGCACCGACTGCATTTATGGAACTCATGAATAGAAGCTTTTGACCTTTTCTTGATCAGTGTGTAGTTGTTTTCATAGATGACATCATGATCTATAGTTGAGATGCTCAACAACATGAACAACATCTTCTTCAGGCTCTAACTTTGCTAAGAGAGCACGAATTATATGCCAACTTTAGCATGTGTGAGTTCTGGTTACCAGAAGTTTCTTTTCTTGGACACGTAATATCTGCTTCAGGTATACGTGTTGACCCTAAAAAGGTAGAATCTATCCTGCAATGGGAGCAGCCGAAGACACCAACAGAGATTCATAGTTTCTTAGGGTTGGCAGGCTATTAGAGGAGGTTAATTAAGAACTTCAGTTTTATAGCTTTACCCTTGACTAAGTTGACCAGGAAGGATGTTCCTTTTGCCTGGAATGACAAGTGTCAACAATCATTCCAGTTGTTGAAGGAAAGGTTGACAAGTGCACATGTTCTAGTGTTACCTGAACAAGGGAAAGGGTATATAGTTTTCTGTGATGCATCTAAGAATAGAATAGGATGTGTGCTGATGCAGGATAAACAAGTGATTTCTTTTTCTTCCCGACAGCTTAAGAAACACAAAGAGAATTATCTAACACACGATCTAGAACTAGCTACTGTAGTCCATGCTTTGAAGATCTGGAGACATTATCTCTATGGAGAGACATTTCAGATTTTCACAGACCATAAGAACCTAAAGTACATCTTATCTCAGCATGAGCTAAACATGAGGCAACACCATTGGATGGAGTTAATCAAGGACTACGATTGTACAATTGATTATCATCCAGGGAAGGCCAACGTGGTTGCTGATGCATTAAGTAGAAAATCAGCAACACCAACTCTAGATAAAGCACAGTTGAATTCTTTGGTGTGCTCTAGGAGGGATATGCTTATCTCTTTAAGGCAAGACAATGTACAATTAAAAGTATCATTGTTATCTGGGTTGTTAGTTGAGATGCACATAAAACCTACTCTAAGACAACAGATTAATGAGGCACAACAAGGTGATGATGTAGTTCAACAGATTAGATCAGAATATGGTAGTGAGAAACGAGATGGATTCCATGATTCAGATGATCAGGTAGCCTATTATCATGGTAGAATGATAGTACCTGATGTTAATTACTTAAGGAAATTATTCCTAGAAGAATCTACATGGGAACTAGAGGAAGAAATGAGGAGGAAATACCCTACTCTTTTCTCTTGAAATGTTTTTGTTAATAATTTTGGGGACGAAATCCTTATAAGGGGTGGATAATTTGTAACATCCCTGACCTGGGTTATGTTTTAACCCTAGGTGTTTTGCCTAATGAAGTTGATTATATGCTTTCTCTTATCTTTTGAAAAGTAATTAAGGCTCTTGAGGAACTTATATTTCAATTTCAGTCCTTTTTGAATAATGTTGAAACATTGTTTTGTTAATATTGGACTAAAGTGCAAATTACCCATGTTGAGGGGTTAACTTTCAAATTGCACATGATAAAATGTTCCACTGATGTTGATACACAATAAGAATGAATATGATGTAGTGGTATGGTTTCCACAAGCTTGGGCATCAAGATAAAGCTTGTAGAGCAATCCTTGTGCATTAAATCCTAATTTTGGTGTAATGTGCAAATTACCCAAAACCTTGGGTTCAATAAGCAAAAACCACCTCTAGAGGGTCTGTCATGTTTCTTGGCATCAAGTAGAGCAAATAAAATGAGAGGGGTGCCTCATTTGAATTATCTTGGAGGAGAGAGAATCTTGACATTAAAATAATCAAGATTTAAGCATAAATGGAGCTTTAATTTAATTTAATGCAAAAAGAAATAAATTAATTAAAGAGCCTTTCAGACAAAAGTTGAAGGATGTGTTTTCAATAGTGTTGGACGAGCATGTTCCTTGCTATGGAACAAAAAGATCTTGGTTGAGTGGAAGCCACTCACATTAATATAATAAAGAGTAATATCCACTAAAAGGTTGGATATTAATATAAATTCATTAAGGTGCTTAATTCCTTTTCCATTAATTCATGAATAATGGAGAGGTTTTGCAAAAAAATGAAGGTGTCTTCGTGGCCAAGGTATGGAGGGGGATTTAGTGGAAATAATTTTGGAATTAAAGAAAATAATTTCCTTTTTCTCTTTCCTTGAAATCCCTATACATATCCATTTTTCCAAACCACTTAAGCATCTTTTCCTTAGTTTTATTTTCTCACCTTTCTTTGGCTGACCAAGGGAGAGCTCAGGAGCAGGAGAGGGATGACCATAACCTATTGGTAAGTTTTGATCATCTTCTACCTCGGATTCATGGTGAAAACCCTAAATCAATGCTTGATTATTGGTTTTCTTCACTCGATTTCCAATCCTAGCCAACTTGTTCATCCAAAAGCTGAAGAACGGACCTTGGGAAGTTGATAGAACTCCATCCACCATTAGATCCATGGAGCTTGGATCTCGGAATCAGATTTTGAGGTGAGTTTTATGACTCAAACCCTTAAACATTGATATTGCATTCTATTCTACAATAATCGTTGGTTATGTTCTTCTTTTTGATACTCTTTTGATTCCCTATTTTAATTCCCATGAAGAATGATTGCAGTTCCTGGATGAAAGAAGGAAGAAGATGATGACGTCATCTTAGATTCTTATCCAAATAAAATCTCAGTCCAAATGGTTTCCATCAGTTGCTCAAACGGTTTCCCAAACCGTTTGGGAGCAAACAGTTTCAAACCATTTGAGGGGAAACAGTTTCACCAAACCGCATGAGGGCAAACAGTTTCGGACCGTTTGGAGGTGTTGACCAGGGTTGACCATTTGGAAATTTGTTGCTAATAATGTTGGTTAATGATCCACTAAATATAATTGATTAGTTCCAATTGGTTCATGAGTTGAAGGTCCATCAATCACCAAACCCTAATCGGGTTAAGTGCTGATTTCCAAATTGTTTGAGTTAGAAACTTGGGTTGATTGACCCAAACGGATTCAAAACCATTTGGGGATCACCCAAACGGTCTTGACCGTTTGGGGGTCACCCAAGACCATTTGGAGGTCTAGGGTTGAGTATGGTTAGGTGTTTAAAGATCCAAAGATACTAAGATGATTTGCAATCAAATGTTGATTTGGTGATCAATCCAATGATCCAAACCCTAATTGGATGACATGGATTTGGGTGATGAGATGGGAAAATGGTCTCAAGATCGTTTGTAGGTCATCCAAATGACCTCAAGACCGTTTGGGGTCAGGTCAAGTCCATTTTGGATGGTGGTCCAATAGTTTCAAAGTAATTAGTTTCACAATGATTAACATTGAAGGATGATCGACTCCAAACCCTAATCCAATTGAATCAAACCCTAATTGATGATCAATTGAGGGTCAAATCAGTTGAAGGATGACCTATTAAACTCAGTTGAAGTATGATGTTAGGACCAATTGATGAGTGATAACATGATTTCGATTAATGAATGAATCAATCTTGGAAACCCTAATTCAATTTGAGTGGTTGAGACCATATTTGGTCCATGCAGTTTTGAGGAGGTTTGGACCAAACAGTCTTAAGACCGTTTGAGTCCAAACGGTCTCAAGATTGTTTGGGACCAAATGGTCTCAAGATCGTTTGGTACCAAACGTTCCCAAACCAGTTGAAGCTCAAACGATCTCAAGACTACCTTTAGCAAACGGTTTCAAGTGTGCACCTTTAGCAAACGGTTTCAAAGACCACCTTTAACAAACGGTTTCAAGTGTGCACCTTTAGCAAACGGTTTCAAAGACTACCTTTAGCAAACGGTTTCAAGTGTGCACCTTTAGCAAACGATCTCAAGGGTTCACTTTGACAAACAGTTTCAACCTCAACTTTACTAAATGGTTTTAAGTATTCAACCAAGACCGTTTGAGGTCTGATTGGTCAAGACCGTTTGAGGTCTATGTGACCAAGATCACTTGGAAGGTAATTAATCAAATTCTATGAACACTTAAAGTGGTTGAAGGTTAATTGTTTAAGTGAATAGTTACATGATGTAAACCAAGGGTGATTATAATAATGGTACCCTTAATGAGATAGGGTGATTAGTACCCTTTAAATACTTAATCTTTAATGATCATGGTGATAATGACATAACTCATGGTGTCAATTCTTCTTCAAGTTGAGTTGACTTAGCTTAATCAAGGCTGAAGTAAACATCATCCTATAGAGGATGAGAGAGAAAAGACTTCCTACATGAATGATAATCATGTAGTGGACTTTCAATATGAATAAATGTCTAATTAGGGTATGATCCTTAATAGTGAGATCATGGAACCCTAAAGGTTAATGAATCATAACCCTAATTGAGGGCATTGATAGGTGAAATCCTAATACATGATGATAGTATGATCTTAATTCATGGTAATGACATGAAAACTCTAATCTAGGGTGATACAAAGTGAATAGTAAACCCTAATTGTGGGTTATTGAACTAAAACCCTAATCTAGGGTGTTGCAATGTGAATAGTAAACCCTAATTATGAATTGTTGAATATAAACCCTAAACTAGGGTGATGTGCAGTGAATAGTAAACCCTAATTCCAAATAAGGTGAAGGAATAAGTAAAACCCTAATTTTGGGTTATACCTTATAACATGAAGCTCTAAGGTTGGATAATGAAATGATGAGTCATTAATCCTAATTGAGCTAAGGGGATGATTAACCCTAATTGAATTGAAAAGGGAAACCCTAACCCTAGCAAGGGTATAGAGGTGTAACCCTTGAATAGTGATGTTATAATTGTTTTGCATTATGCTGGTATGAAATTGATGTATCTGTTATCATCTTTACTAATCATGTAGGTTTTATGAGATATTGAACATAGCCAGGTATGATCTATGATGTTTTGTTTATTGAAAGTACTTTATAAGCTTTGTAAGCAATGATATGCTATGTTGCCTAGTGAAAGGTAACAAAAGAGATTGATAGGCTGTAAGAGCCATGTGAAATACCTGCACTGCAATTATCATGTTTACACTGTCAGATGACTTGATGGCAATAAGTTACCTGTTAAAGTGGTAGCAAGTGTTTTGATGATCTAAGGGTTGAATACCCATATTCATGAATCATGATTATGAGATGATAAGGGATTGAGATCCAAATGTTAATAAACCTGTGAAATGAACTTGATAAAAATAGTACTCTTTCTTTATAGCATTTGTTCTAATGGTTTATGTTTGAAAACATGCCTGATGCTAAAAAATGATGTAATGTACTTAAATAATCAAGTGAAATGATATCATGTAGAGCCCTGACCATAGATCCATCATCGTCAGTAGTTTGGTGATGGTGAAACAAGTTTTCCTAAGGGGACTCCTGGAGAGCATACTTTTGAGTATGTGGGAGTTATGGGCGCGAATGTCCTTACGCCCTAATGGAGGAATTGATGTGAGATAAGCATTAAATCTCTCAATCCTTCATTATATGTATATGCTGGGATGATGTATCAGTAATCTCCCGATGATGATGTTAATACCAAATCGATGTGAGATAAACAAGAAATCTTTCGATTGCAAAGAGAGTACAACATGCCACTGTAACACTAATAACAAAGTTGCCAGCATACCCTAGAAAGCTATTTAGTAGAGACATGAGATGTCCTGCATGTTGTTCCTCACACTGACTGAAGAGGATGAGGTCATAGAAATCCGGCTCTTCTAATGACCTATGTATGGTACCGATTTCAATTTCGCAATGGTCGGTTGGAGTATGAGCGGTATACCTCATCTGCTCAGGGCATAAGTATGTTTGTAAAATGTAATCAGCCATGTTGCATATTGGCTTAGGGTTGAAATATGAGAATCAATGGTTGATGATACATTGGTAATTATGTCCTAGTTGGATAAATGATATACATGTTCTTCATATTCCTTATTGAATAAATGACTTGCTTCTTAATCAAGTTATAACTGGAATGAACTATATAAAGAATATTGCTCTACTTAGCTTAATCATTGATTTATCTACTGTTGAATATTTATAATTCTACTGCTCAGTGTTATTCTATTATCAGCAATAAGTTTGTTTCTGGCGGAGAGTTATATCTCTCGCTGGGACAATTTTCAATTGTCTCACCCCCGTGGGATTCAACTTTTTAGGTAGACGTCGAGGAAGAAGAAACCCTTCAATGGGTGAGCAGCAACAGTAGCCACAACAACAACATCAACAACAACAAGGACAACAATGATCTTTAGGTGGAGACACTGTCTATTAGGTTCTGTATATAAAGAGTCCTATGTGTCGTATCTGTACTCTCAGGTCCTAGGAGTTAGTAGATGGTTTGATATATATCTGAGATTTTAGGCTTGATGCCTCGAGATTTTTTTGTATACTGCTTACGTACAGTTTAACAGGGCAATCAATGTTATGAATCTCGAGATAAGATGATACAGAGATGTACTGATGAATCAGAATGTAAATAACTTAATTTGGTTCTTTGTGAAAAATTTCTACAGTTTGCAGACCTCATTGCAAAACGTTTTAATTTTTAGTGAATTTCAGTAATTCCGCTGCTAAGAATTCGCTTCCGCTTTAGTTAATCTTGTTTTTCTGAGTTGGATGCCACAAGTATTCATCCTTAAGTGTTCCCATAGGATAGTAGGCATCCCCAACAACAGGACCCCTTGGGCTTCGTCCCATGGTTAGCCAACCACTATAAAGGTCCATATTTTATAGTTGAGTGCATTCTAGAACCTCCTCTCTCTCTAAGCTTAATCACTTGCTACATCCATTAGAGTGAGTAGGAGATTAGTAAGAGAGATAGTCCTACATGTATATCTTGTAAGGCTCTTACTTCCTACACCTCCCAATCTCTCATTTCAACCATGAAGATGAAGATGAAGTTTCTCTCTCTTAGCTAAGAGAGGTGAAGAAGTTCAAGGTTGAAGACTTGGTGCAAGAAGAGTGGGTAAGTCCTTGGTAAAGGCAGAAGACTCCTTGCTCAAGTAGGTAAGTCCTTGGTGGAAGCTTCTCCTTTACAAAGGTGAAGCCAATGGCTGAAGATTTAAGAAAAGTGGGTAATTCCTCAAAGGCTGAAGACTTGTGCAAGAGTAGGTAAGTCCTTGGTGAAGGTGGAAGACCCGTTGCAAAGTACGTAAGTCCTTAGTGAGATAGAAGACTCTTGGTTATAAAGGTAAGTCCTTTGGTAGGTTGTTGGTTCCCTTCTCCTCAAAGGTAAGGCTGGGTATCCTTGGCCTGGAAAAGGAAGGTCTTGTATTGTATCACTTATGATAGAATATAAGGAAGGTGCAATGGTTAAGAAATCCTAGAGGTTGACCTTTCTAGGTAGTGGACTGACAATATCTTAGTTTGGAGATTGGAACCACTCTACATAGCTGTTTTCTTGTGCTTATTTCAATCTCTCTTATCCTTGCTATGTATGTATTTTTATTGCACTTAAATTCCTATTTAGCAACCTTATCTTGTGATATATCTTTAAGGTCTAATGATTTTTGTTTAAGTGATTTTTAGCTCTATCCACCCCCTCTAAAGAATATCTCCCCTCCTAGATCCTACATAAGGGTATTAACCCTATTTTCATTACATGTTAAAAAATACTAGGTGAAACCCTAATTACTATACACAACATATACTTTCATTATGATTACTTGGATTAGTTCCAGTTCATTAAAGTTGTCATCATTAACTTCAAAACCCTAATTCTTCTTATACATGGCTATTGACATTATAAACCCTAATTTCATATTATCATCATTTTTAACATAATCATGTTAGATTACAATTATATTTAGAAATAACATATTACATCATGAATAAAAGCATTAAGGGTATTGAACACCTAAATCACCAATTCTAGGGTTTCTATTTACTAATCACTACTTAATCATATGTTGACCCCACCTTTGGATTGGGATTAGAATTGGGCTCTAATTTTTTTATATATTTCTCCTCTCATTTTCCTAATCAATTTTCAAATATTACTTGCATTGATTTGATCATCCTAGCAATTACTTTGATTTTTACAAGATAAAGATAACTAGGCTAATTAGAACAGGCCATGTCAGAATAATACATATCTTTGTTTCTTGATTATCTTTCTTCTTAGATTGTGGATCTTGGTTTTGGTCCACCTAGGTACAAGCCCAGATCTGTTCGCCACCTAGTCTCCTTTGTGAGACTTGCCCAATGTGGATAGTCCCTTGCTCATGCGACCAACTACGTGGGACCGACATGTCCATCTTGCTCGCTTTGTAGGTCTTCTTCCATGGTGATAGAAATCCCACCACCAACCTTCCTTTCTTTGCCTCCCCATCGAGAAACCTCCTAGGAAGCTATGATGCACTAGCCTCCTCTATCACGATGGGTCAGAAGAACTCAAATTTCTTTAGAGATCCTCAGTCGCCCTCGATACCAAGATCCTTTGCTCCTTGTGCGGCTGCATCACAGAGGTCAAGGAACCTCTCTGATAGCCTCTATCATCCCTACATCCCTTCGAGCCTACATGTCTGCTTGTATGCTAGTGCTACCGTAATAGGAAGCGGGTGTTTGCACCTATCGCAAGGTAGGGGTTTGGAGTGTCCCCGTCAAGTCTGTTCTAGCGAGGCATGAGCATGACCCCACTGCTCCACTTGTCTACTCTTCTACAACTCTTCCTTCTACTACTCGATAGACATAACCCTTAAATTCATTCCCATGCTCCTGGACGCCAGTGTTCATGCTGCCATGACTCTAACAAGGGTTGAGATTCCATGATCTTTGCTCCCTCTCCACGTCAGTCTTTTGGCCACCAACTCCTCGACAACTTCCTCCCATCCTTCTTCCCTTCTCATTACACTGGGGGAGGAAGGGATCAGAATGTTAGGTCTCTCCCCAGACTACCACTTATACAATATAGAGACACTAGGGTTAGGAGAAGGATGATAGGGAGAGAGAGATGGGCTAGGGGTTTTGTTCCCTTTCTTCTTGTTGTAAAAGTAGGCGAGGGTCTCACGGGGAAAGGGTTTCCATCATGTTAAATAAACATGATCCATCTATGTAACATGTTCTCATATTTTGACACTCCACTCATGGTAATTACATTAATGGCTTTCCAAAATGGTTAAAAACTTATTTCCTATTTTGAAATATCAGTTTCAGTTTAGTCTCTCCTTAATAGGATAATATTTGGTTGGAAAATCAAAAGCCATGAAGGAGAGTATACAAGAGATAATTGATCATTAATCCATTAGGAAACTCTTTATGACTTGGGATTTAAATCATTCTTTATCTCCTTAAATCAATTATTCTTATTTTGTGGAAACTCATAATGCCTCCCTAAATCCTTATCTAGCAAGTTGGGATTTATTTGGATGTCCTTTATATCCAAAACTTGCTCGTTTTAAACATATTATATAGCAATTGCCATAATCTTATGGAATATCACTTCTCTTCTAGTTTCTAGAATTTCCTTCTTTTCCTTATTATTTTCAAGTATACCAAAAATTAGATCAAAATTATACTAATTGATGACTCAAAACATGTGTTGCCAAACGAGCTAGATTAATTACTCTTTTAATTATCTAAAACTTCACACACCTTGTGTTGTTTTGAAAATTTTCTTATCATCCCATATTTCTATCATTCAACAATTCATAAACTTGTTGCTATTTATTTATATAAAAAATCTCTTATTTTTCTATTTTGTACTCAAAGGACCTATTGAAAACAAATAGTCTCATAAGTAATATTATTATTCTATCAATAGTATCATTCGAGAATTTACTTATCAATTCATATCTTATATTTATATAATTCAATTTAACTAAAATTAAGGATATAATAACAATCGCGACTCAAATGACTTATACATATAGTCTCGACCATCTACGACTTTGGATGCTCGCTAATGATTCTAGCGTCAATTCATGACCACTCTTATTGGTTTCATAATTATCAATTTTTAGGGGATCCCACTCTGCTATTACTACTACTACATTGATCTTATATTCGTCAAGGGAAGAAGACGTGTTTGCTTCTATATATTCAGTAAGGTCAACATTTTATTTATCAAAATTAGGGTTTACAAGTAGCCGCGTCACTTTATATTAATGCATTAAAACATACTTTTTGCACTAAATGCATAATTATTTATTGAAACTATTTCATTTGGATTCTACATAATATTTTGATCAATTTGATATGTATTTTGCATATATTCAAAGCTATCATTTATTTTCTAAAAGTATTACAAAAACAAACATGTATTGGCTAATGGAAAGATGCCACATTAGCATCCATAGGTGGATATGCCGACATGGATGGATTATTGGAAACTAAGGTCCAAAGATAAAATTTCCCTTGTGTGGTGTCTCAGGCTCGTCACATAGTGAGGGGACAGTTGGTCAATACACCACATGCATTAATCTTCCCTTAAAAAAGCTCCAACCAATCTGTAATGGCTGTCAACTAATGAGTTGATCTCAGCTTCCAAGGCCTAATTACCCCAACCAAGGCCATGTTTGGACTCAACAGACCTGACCAGACTTGTCAAGTGCCAAGAAGAGCATGAGGGATGGGTAGAGCAACAAGGCTGGGTTTAGGGAGTTGTAGAGAGAGTGAAAGAATCAAAGAGGGAGGAAATCACCAAGGATCAACATGTCAGAGTGTGTAGAAGAGATTCATGAGATTGTGATAAAGCTTCCTAGGCAAGTGTTGTGGTCCAGCATGCCCTGGGGTACCTCCTCAATCATCAGTTTAGAAACTTGATTTAGCAGTATTTGAAGCACCATGAACATTCTTGTAAGGAGCAAGCAAGACTCTTGTTAGCTTTCCCTTATCTTGGTGGTGCTCCCTAGCAAGTGCCTTGATTAGGGGTGGGTTAGGGTCACCAGAGAGGATGGTGAAGACTAGTGGATGGTTGCGGGCTCCTTTTCTAGCAATTGAAAAGTGATTTATGCGCTTCCATTTGAGGGGGAACTAAGGGGGCCACTATATAGACTTGGGGTTGTGTGGAGTGGTGACAATGGCTAGCCCTAGGTCCCTGGATAATATGAGGTTTGGGCATCACCAAGCTTCAAGGAGATAACATCAATGTAGGGTTTATTTGAGTTTGTCTCAACGTCAGAAAGCTCAACGAGGTTATTTGGCAGAGATGAGGGACAAAGAGGGAGAAAGAGACCAAGGAGGTTCATGCTATTATTTCAGAGGGAAAAGAACAGAGTCTGAGAAAGGGAGGAGAGGTAACTGTTCACGGCTCTACCTAGTTTTGGTAGCTGTGTCCAGGTGGACTCCTTCTCAATTCACATTACTATTTTAATTAATATTCACATTCTAGAGAAGTATTTCCGTAGGTCACATCAGAGTTTTGTTTATTCTCAAATTCGGGGGTAATATTTAATTAGTGATTATTCGACAGTGAGCAAAAGTCCAAGTGCAAAATAATGTTAATTACCCAAAATTTAACTGCCAAGTAAGATTTAGATAATTCTTTAGTTACTCACTTGAAAATTTAAAATGTAATAAAATTTCTTTTATGATCTCATAATTCCTTTATAAACATACCAAAATTATGATTGACATCTAATGAATCCACACTTCATTATAGTGTTAATTCCACATCTTCCTGCTTAAAACACTATAAGTATCTCAATTGAAGTCTTATAGTAATACATTTGTTTGATGTTACTCTATTTACTTGAATTCACGACTAAATCTAAAACCAAAGCCCAAAATCATCAACCAAAGTTATACTATTTTTCTCATTATTTAACTTTGATCTTCACATGATATTCTTGTATTAAACTTCAAACTTGTAATATTTGATGTCGTCACAATCTCCATTTTCCCATCTATTTACAGCTGTAACCGCCATCCTGGTGTAGAGAACAAAAGACAGCCAATTCCTACTAACTTTTTGTTTCCAAAACAATTACAAAATAAAAGAAATTGATTCGGCGGTACGACTGCACCAAATACATCCCATGCAGTTCAAAAAATGGAATTAATATTTGATTAGTTTTCTGGATCATTAAACCATACCGGCTACATCTTACCAAATTAGACCTTAGGGTGGTTTGCTGCCGTCAACTTGCCTGGTATTGATTCTTAGCTAGCCACACATTCAATTTTCTTGCATTCCTAGGCACAAAATGATAATTGAGGCAAATATACTGTGACAAGCTCACTATTTCGGATTTTACTCCAGTCAATCTCAACCTCATTTCTACCCTAAAAATCTGCCATTGCAAAAATTAATTAGGTGTTGTAAGGGCTGACATTAAATGTAATACGTCTGGAACAATAAGTTAGGAGGAGAGAATTCGGACGCACAACATAGTTAGTTATTGGTTTTTGTTTGATGCGAAAAGCTTATAAACTCTCTCCCAATCTGTATGATATGTTGCTTTATTCATATTTTGTATTTATGGGTCCGAATTTCCTGTTCCAACATATAGGACATGTTATATTTAATCTCAGCTGTTAGAATACCTAATCAGTTTTTTAAGGCTGAGTTTTTGGATAGAAGTAAGATTGAAGTTGTCTGGAACAAGATCAGGAAAAGCGAGACGTCACAAGAAATCTCAACCCGTACTTACGTGGCTGTCCGGAGCAAGATCAACGGCTGCCAGCGCTCCTCTTTCATGCTTTCCCCTACTTCCCTCCCGTCTTCCGCAGAGATTTATTTCCCTACTTCACTCCCGTCTTCTATTTTTGCAGGTCCGATTGGTTCCCTGTAACTCAGATGAAAAATTAAAGGAACTGACTTCCGAAACAACTTCTTAGCGATTGGTTTTGTGTAACTACGAACGACAACTTCCGTGGAGTTTTCCTGAGTTCCGTTAGTATATATAGGGTTTGTTTTCTGAGTTCCGGAGAAAAAAGGGAGAAAACAAGTTCCGGTTCCTGGCGGCGTGCTTTTCTTTCACCTGGCGACTTGGCTAGATCATTGGCGGCGATCGTATGCAACATCCTCGTCATCCAGGCCTATTGGTGAACGACGGCTAGAGGGAAGAAGAAGAAGGTCTCGTATACGGTGGTGGCAGTGAACGGGAGCATGGAGGGGCGCCTTCGTCAAATTGATCTTAAGTGGTGAGGGAGCATTAGGTGTGATATTGATATGCCGTCATACTACAATCCAAGACGATCTAGCAATCTAGATAAGGAACTTTTGATTGAAGATCACGACTGAAAGACTGGCGGCAGTGCCGCGGAAAAGGGAAGAGGTGTCCGCCAACAACTATAGAATAGCACACAGAAAAAAGGATGGAGACGGCCATCACTTTCAGTATAATAGATGTATTCGGTGTGTATGCCCAGATCACTGCTGCTTTCATCAAGATGTGAAATGCTGCTGGGTATTCGTTTTATGATAATATAGACAATAATTTCTTACTTGTTAGATTAGATAAAGTTATCCGAATGGAATTTCAATATTCGGAATAGTGAGTTTGTTGGCGTTTGTCCTCTAGTACTATCTAAATTTCTGTAAAGACTAATCATTCTACATTAATACATGTGTAATTGATTCAATGAAATACAAAAAACCAATCACATGAAAGTCATTTTCTAGGATAATTAAATTTTAATACCAATCATCTGAACTCCATTTCCGGGGAACTGTACTTCAGTTTCTGAAAAATGAGTTTTCTAAAAACTCTAGTTACATGAAACCAATCGGAGGGAAGAAAGATTCTAGTCGTAACCGGCTGACCACCCACGCACCATCCGGTCTTCGGAAAAAGATGAAAATCTACTCACAGATATATCATCCACGGCAAACCAGATATCCACCAAATGCTGTAGAAGTTCTGCATGACATCCCATGCAAATATCATGTAAAAAAATAGTGTTCCCCACAGAATAAAAAATCAGACATTTTTAAAATTCCCTCTAATCATTCTCTCTATTTTTTCTTGAATCTCAGAATTGTTATTCACTCTCAGTCTTCTTCCCCTTAGGCTCCTGTTGGTTTGGTGTAAGTCATGAGTTCTGTGGAACTTATTTTCTGGAATTCTAGTTCAGTTTCTGGAACTTAAGTTCTATTGACTTCCATGTGATTGTTTTGTTGTAAGCGTAAATATGGAAATCATTAAAAATATTGTTAATTTTTATAGTATAATATAAATAAGTGAGGTTGTCAATCGCATAAAAAATCATATTCATAAAAAATCATAACATTCTTAAATCATAATAACCGGAACAAGTGATTATGCTGCAGATGTTGCTCCTCTAAAATATTTTATTGTGGTACAATTATAATCTTAATAAAAATGTTTTGATAAAAATCACATCACAATATTTTTATTTCACTTTGTGTATACAAAGTATTGTAATAATATTTGCATTTCATGTGTTCGTAAATATATGTTTTGGTTCATCATTGTTTAAAGCAATGTAGAATATTAATTTTTACATTATTTCTGTAGGAAACTTTTACTATATTATTCGTGTATCGTCACACTTAATTATCATTTTTCACACCATATTTTTTAAACATGAAGAATAAAAATATATTACATAAATCGCATTATTTTCACATGGCGCGGTGTTTTATTCCATGATGTTTGTATTTTTTTATTGTAAAATATTTTACATAGTGCGATTATAAAGTATGATATTTTTTCATATTATGTTGTGATTTTAGAAATGAACTATATCCACACCGCTAATATTTCTAGTCATAAATATTTTACATGTGTCTTTTATCACAAATGGAGAATATAATTGTATAAGAATTGTTGTTAGTTGTCTCAGAACTCATTTTCCTCTCTTTTTATGAGGGAACTCAGGAACTGTTTTTTGTATGTAATTTTGTAACTCACTGGAAGTCACAGAACTCAAGTTTCAACACTTCCTTTAAATCAATCATGAAAAACTGCTCAAGGAACTCTAGTTCATAAGTTTTCCGGACCAGTTACGACAAACCAATCAGAGCCTTACCTGCAATTCCTTCTAGACGAGCGCATATTTTACGTACAATAATTACAACTTTGAATTTTATTTTGTTACAATGCTCGTTTGTTGTCTTTGCAGATGCATTAATGATATCATTTTTCAGACCAACTCACATTTGTCAGATTGACTAATCGTTTTCAGTGACGTACAATACTAAGTCAAATTACATCACCCACATCTGATGCATAATTTAACCGTACATACAATATGTACATAGAATGACCCCATGCGTACAAAACATACATTATTCAATTTAAGCCAATTTACCTCATACATATAGTACATACATATAATGACGCAAATTATTAAGCCATATTATATGTTTTACACCATACATATCCAATATCATTTTGTACATACAATACCCATTCTCAGTGACGTACATTACTATGCAAAATTGCAAAACTCACATCAAGCCGATAAAAATTTTAGCCATTCGTACAGTACCCACTCGTTAAGTTCACCACAACCACTTCTTACTTACAATACATATATGTCACGTCCGACGGTATTATGTCATAACGTACGTACAGTACCCAGACTCAGTGACGTGCAGTACTAGGCAATATTAAGACATCGTATACAGATGGATTTTGAGAGACTGCAACAATTTAACCGTATGTACATGAAATACAACAAGAAAATTAAAAATTACATCATAGGTACCGTATGTACATATAAGGACACAAATCATTAAGCCAGATTAAATGTCTTACATCATGTAGATCCAATATCAATACATACATACAACACCCAGATTTAGTGACGTACAATACTAGACAAAATTACACAACTCACAACAAGTAGATCTAAAATTTAATATAAGACTTAAATCATATTTAATTGTCCAGCATATACTCCACAATACCCACTTGTTAAATCCAAAAATTAAGCATACATACACTACCCACTCATTTAACATATTATATTGTCACAAATACCACATATACTCCACTCATACAGTACCCATAAATACTCCATATTTAATTGTCCAACATATACTCCACCGTACCCACTCATTAAATCAAAAAATTAACCATATGTACAATACTCACTCATTTAACATATTATATTATCCACAAATACTCCATATACTCCACTCGTACAGTACCCACAAATACTCCAAATTTAGTTGCCGAACATATACTCCACAGTACCCAATCGTTAAATCTAAAAATTAACCATTCGTACCGTACCTACTCATTTAACTTATTATATTATCCACATATACTCCATATATTCCATTCGCACAGTACCCATAAATACTTCATATGTAATTGTCCAGTATATACTCCACAATACCCACTCGTTAAATCCAATAATTAACTATACATACAGTCTTCACTCATTTAACATATTATATTGTCCACAAATACTCCATATACTCCACTCGTAAAGTACTCACAAATACTTCACATTTAATTGTCCAACATATTCCACAATACCCACTCGTTGAATCCAAAAATTAACCATACATATAGTATCCACTCATTTAACTATACATACTGTACTAGCGCCGAAGCGCTAGTGAAGTGGAATGGTTGAAAAGAGAGAGGAGTTGTTAAAGGGAGCCGAAATTAGATAAAATTTGGAGACTACACCTATCTAATTAATTTGTATATGTAGAAACGGCTGGAGTAGAAAAACGGCTGGATTAAGTTTTATTGTGGATTCCCAATGTAACATGTGGATAGACAGGTGGGAACCTGACTATCCTGTTTGCTACGATGTTGTGGGGTGTAGTTTGACGAAAAAGAAAGCACGACAGACCAAATCATGCTTTTTGGGCAGCACTGGTTTCATTTGGTATGCCATAGGACGATTGGACGGTTATGTGATGACGGTTTGGTATGACTAGCCGGACAGTCGTTTGCTCGCGGAAAAGTAACGTCAGAGATCGCAGCTGTAGATAGCAAACTGCATCCGACCACGCCCATTTCATGCGTGGTACAAACTCCAGGAATTCACCCGTGAAACGGGTCATTTTGTGAGTTGAAAAGTAATGTTTTTGTTTTCCCATTTACTAACCAAACAAAAATCATGTCCTAATTCTTGGAGTTTAAAAGTAATGGTCTCATTCTACACCCTACCAAACAGGGCCTCAGGGTAAGTCTTTCGCTAAACATAGACAACAAAAGATTGCATTGCCACTCGCCCACGAGTTGGCCACTCAGTTAGCACTGCTGTGAATCACGATGACGGAAATGGAAAGTCCCGACCCCCCACAACATGCAGCGACAGGTGACCGTTGGAATGGAAGAACGAACTCCCGGGCGACCGTCTTCGGCGCATTGGCACCATTTTACGAGCCTGTGTTTAGATAACAGTGTTACCCCGTTCGGCAATGCCTCGAGATTTCTTAGGACTTGGGAGATCAGCATGAATGCATCGTCCGCACCCTATCTGAATACTTTGATGTATTCCGGATTTCAACTAAGAAAACCAACAGTAGGCACGCCCTAACGTCATTTGAGGAATCACTTGTTGAATGACAAAGAAAATGGTATTTTTGGGTCACGATTTTCTGCCAACATTGGTGATCCTAGTGATGGCCAGTTTTTTTGGCATTACTTGTATGGAGCTCATTCTCTTGCTATGGAACATAAGGTAAGCAATGCTTGCATCCAAAAATGTAACTTCATCCTCATGAAAACTTTTTTGATATTTGAATGCCATTTTGGGCTTAATTTATATGGCGAGAAACGTTATTCCACCACATGTCCCCTGTTGTGGAAATACACTTCCTTTAGATATAAATCTAGATATGTAAAGAGTGTTTTAATGTCCCAAAGTTTCATACGTTGATTGATATCGATTCTAGAAGGTCCTGGAAGATCATTTCTAGTCAGAATGCCATATTGGGCTTAATTTCCATGTAGGAAAGAGATTTAATCTTTTATTGAATATGTATTGGCAAAGAAAAGGAGACAAGATAAATGACAACCTGATGCAAAGTCTCCCATCTTTTCCTTTTACGATAAAAATAGACGATTAAATCCAGTGACTATATATCAAGCAGAATATTTATTTCAAGAGCAATTAAATTTCTAGTGAGATTGGGGTTAAATATTTAATTAATTAAGAACTCAATCGGGAAATTTATTGAAAGAGACTTACAGAGAGCTCAATTAAATTTTGAATCACACTTATGTCCATAGAAAGTATATTGTTTATCCTAGAACCCCGATTGGTAGGAATTGGGTATATGAAACAAGTGAAGAAAAAATGAATTTATGGGATGACAGTTCATCATTAGCCAAAGAGTTGATTTCACCGTGATCATTATTTTAGTGATTGAAAAATGGGGTGTTAAAATCAGGTTATAGAGAATGTATTTTTGGGTCTATTCATCAAATTTTCCCACATGTCAAGATATTGAATTTGTATCCTAGTATCCACCTATTTATGAAACTTCATGCTTACGATGATATATTTTGAAGTTCACTCAAGTGTTCTCTATGCTTTTTTGTTTCTTCATATTCTTAGTTATTTCAGTTAACTAGTTTCATGTCTCTAAGCATAAATTGTGGTATAAACTCTAGCTAAGGGTTATAGACTATAACACCGAATGATTTTCTAGCCTTTTGATAAGTATGGGTCTAGAAATACTACTTTACATGAGGATTCCTTTAGCTAGGATTAAATGAATTTTATCATGAAACATAGTGTGTTAATTAACAACACATATAATGTCAACCTATATTATTCATTTAAAATGCCATGTCATTCATGTTTCAGTGATGCTTGGAATTCACCTTAACAATATTTTTCTAGTACCATGACATATTGACAAAGGTATATCACCAGAGCAAGGGGAAGATATGGTTTCTGTCATTTAGATCTCTTCTTCTATTGGAAATATGAAATCTGAATGACATGTGTATACATTTATCCCACGTTAGGGGAACAACTTGTGTAGAGACCTCCTTTCTGAGTTAGCATGAATGCAAACTAGTAGGGAAAATATTTCCTCCTAAATCATGATTAAGAAACCCACAAATTAATCTTTGACAAACACGATCAAAATAGTAAAGAAGAAACACAGTTAAATTTTCTTTATTAAAACATTATATTCCAACACCTTTTCTTGTGATACGTAGAGTCTTAGATTTTATTCATCCTGTGCTCTAGAACAAGCCAAAATTCGAGTAAATTGGTATCTATCTCATGTACAAGCTAGGGTGTCTTACAAAAATTGAAATAATAGGAAGTAAAAGAATCTAAAGTGGTTTTTGCAATGGTGTCAACAACTTTTTTCATGTCCCTGGGAACACATATAACTGAAAGGTAGGCCAAGGAAGATTTGGTGACTTGAAATTTCCTCCAAAGTGGTTGGAGTTTTGGTGAAGAACAAGTTTCCTGATTCTCCAGATCCACCGAAGAACCGGAGTCAGACAGAATAATAGCTTTGTTCATATTGCGAGATTTGCAAACTGGGGCAACAATGATAATGGCTTGCATCTCAACATGGAGAGGAGAGTTTACTTTCATAGGTAGTCCCTCTCCTGAGATGAACTTACCCTGATTATCAATGGTGTAGATACCAATGGTTGTGTTCAGTGATTTTTCTCGAAAAGAGACATCTATGAATAGCACATAATCATGTGTTCCTGGATAAATGAATGTTCTTGCGGGCAGTCTTGTTACTTTGAGACTAGTGTCCATTGATCTAATAATAGAGCTTGTCCTCTCTTTGATGAAGGCAATCTGAGAATGAACATTGGGCACTATGCTTTCATGAACTTGTCTATTTCTAGTATTCCACAAATGCTAGCAAGTGACAATGTGGAGTATACTAACATCAAAGCTATTATTTGTGGGAGCAATCAACCATTTTATCAAATCCTCTTTGCCAGATGTGAATGAACTGTGTGGTGCTTGAATTCCTCTCCATATATCCTTGTTGTGTACACAACCTCACAGGCAGAATAGGAGTGTTTCATCGTTATTTTTGCATATTGGGCAGGTTACTTCCACATTGAGATGTATGTGGTTTGTTTTGACATTTGTGCGAAGGGCATGATGTTGAAGAAGCCAGATGAACATCTTGAGTTTTTCTGAGATCTTCAACTTCCAATTTTTTTTCACTCATTGTGAGCCTGTAGTGGATTGTCATTTGTGATCCAATTATACACTACTTTAGCAGTGAGATTGCCCGAAACATCATGAGGCCAAACCCATCAGTCATACTTTGAATCATCAGTGGAAGGTGGGATGTATTGGATAGAGTTCCAAGATCATGGTGGCATGTAGGCACCTATAAAGGATGAGTCCCAATCACTGTTGGGAAGCCTCATAGAACTAACCTACATATCTTAGAGCTCGGACGGGATGCTCCAGTTAGGATGGAGGTCTTGAATTGATGAGCCATTTATCCATTTATCAATCCAGACATTTGTGTTGGTGCTTGAGTTAATGGTTTTGTGGCAGATATTCTTGATGTCTCTCATATTCTGCTTGATGAAGGCCCATAAAGATATTCTTGATGTCGCTCATATTCCTAGTTTTTCTCCAGTGGCCACTACTGGGGGGAGGGGGTACCTCCTTGGTGCCTTCCTCCCCCTGACCCAACCATGGAAGGCTAGGGTCTGAAGGTTGTAGCAGTTATCAGGAGGAGATGGAGCAGGTGTCCAGTTCAAAGTTCATCCCACAACTTGTTTGGGTCGTTTTTTGGCTGGGAAGAGGAGGAAATGCGATGCCCCACTGTGGAGCCCAGATCCAGGTTGTGAATCGGTGGTCTGACCCATTTACGAGTGATGGGTGGAGAGGAGCCGCGCCCTAGATCCCTCTCCTATGTTGTTGCTCCATCCAGGCAAAGAAAAGGGGATCCCTCGATCTCCTCTTCAGACACATGTTTCCTCCTCCCCCGAGCTGACAGCTGGTGTTGTCCAGTGTAAAGGCGGCCTTGATATCGACCTCGACTCACTTGGCTACGGTGATGGCAGTTGAGCATTGGGCGGCTGTCGAGATTGCACGATTTGCCTCAGGCTGATTTCTCCCGACGACGAGGCCTCCCTCCTCAGCCGTTAGTTGGCCCTCTTCTTCAGATTTGGGTGGGTTAGTGTTGGGACCATGCCGACTACCAGCGGTTCTGGTTCCCTCCACGGGTACCTAGTCAATGACTCTTGGTGGTGTGCGATGATGGAGCTTCGTGGGGGCATATTCCACTCTACCTAGAGTTTGCCAAGACAGTGATCCAGAACTCTGATGAAGATTCCTACTGCTCACATAACCTAGAACCGGACCTCTTGAAGGTTTTCAAGGTGAATGGCAGCCCGAGACATAAGAAGAAGAAGAAAACCAAGGCAGAGGGAGGAGAGGTGAGAGACTCTTCCTAGCTGGATGGACCTGGGCGTATCCTTTCCATCGTGCTACATTTCTGAGCCTCCTATGCAGCTTTTACCCAGGAGGATTGGGATGAAGGAGGGTGCTTTGTTTAGTCCTCAGTCACAATTTGTGGGTGTTCATTGATGCAGTGAAGGAGGTTGAAATTTGTGTACCTTCTGAAGTCTCCTTGCTCTTGTTCAAATCTTGGAGTGGTTTGATTCAGTTATCCTCTACTGTGGGTTTCTTAGGTGTTTTGTTTTCTAGGATTGTACTCAATTCTGGAGTGAGTTTTCTCAACCATGGAAATTTGCAGGGGGATTTTGTCATTTGCTCCAGTTTCTCCTCGAGGCTTGATTCTGGTAGAGTCTGTGTTCTCTTACTTTGTGGGTGTGCTCAATGTCATTGAGGACAGGATTTCTCTAAAGTCATGTCTCATGGGGTTTGTGGTGGATTGGGTGTAGTTTTTCCTGTTCAGTGTCCATGTTTGACGTTATGTCTTGTAACTTTGATACTCATTTGTTTGGTGTATCAAGGCTTAGTTTCTTATTAGGGGTACTAATGTACCTAAATTTTTTGGTTATAGTAACACACTTTTTAGACCGACCAAATTTTTTTTTGCCTCACATATATTTTTCCCTCATAACACTCACCCACCGAGCTGAATGGTTATTTAGGAAAATCCATACACTCTTTAGTATAAGTGCAATGTTCTAATCTCTCACATTCTTTATCCCTAACCCACCTACAAATTTGGGGGCAGTGACTTTCTTCCCTAAAACCAAGGAAAGCTTCTTTTGTTCTCTCCCGTCAGACCAGATGAAATTCTTTATATGTGTCTTGATATCGTCACAGAGAAATGGTGATACCTTCACAGTTTGCATTATACACTATGGGATCACTTGGACAGTAGCCTTCACAAGAGTGACTCTACCAGCCATGGAAAGGTGCCGTGCACACCATCTTGTCATGCATTCTCTGATGCTAGTAGCAATATGTTGATGAGTGCTCTTATTGAGCTCGTGATGTAGTATTAAGATGCCATGGTACCTACTGAGGTCGTCGGTGCTCTCAATACCAATCATTCTACAGAGAGGCATCTCTATGCCCGGAGGTGTTCGAAGAGAAGAAGTAGTGAGATTTGGAGATGGCTTTGTTCAGAAACTGCTGCAAACTTGTTAAGAACTTCAAGTATGACTCCTGGTTGTTGGGTACTGACTTCGAACATAAGGATAATGTCATCAGCAAAGAGTATTTGAGAGAGAGGAATTCCTTGTCTGGTTAATTAGATGGGTTTCTAGTGATTAACTTCAACAACCTTGTTGATTGCTTGTGATAAACATTCCATACAGAGCACGAAGACATATGGGCTGAGGGGGTCACCCTGGCGAACTCCCCTAACATATTTGAAGAGAGAAAGAGGGACACCCTCCCAGAGGATGGATGTACTACCACTGCTAATGATCGACATGATCAATGATATATATAATAGCATGCAAGACTGTCTTGACAAGAGTATTTTTTATAAATGGCCACCTCATGCGATCAAAGGTCTTAGATAGGCCAAGTTTAACATTAACCCACTTCTTGCCCTTCTTCTCTTGATTCATGGAATGAATCACCTCTTGAACTTGCAAATTGTTGTCGCTGATACGTCTACCAGGTTTGCAGCTTGATTGATTGCCCAAGATACAAGCAGGGAGAAGGGGCTTGAGATGTTCAACCAGGACTTTGGACATGAGCTTGAAACAGGAGTTGTTATGTGATATAGGACGTAGGTCAGTGCATCTCTGAGGTTGTTTCATTTTGTGAATGAGAACCATATGTGCATATGTAAGTTGTGGACCAATGTTGCCACTGTTGAACACTTGTTGTATAGTGAGGATGATGGAATTGTTTATCTTGTCCCACTATGATTGGATAAAATCATTTTAGACTCCATCAGGGATAGGATCCTTAGATGGTGCCATTAGGAAGACCATTCACCTTATTTTCTCATGAACTGGTGTACATGCAATGAAGTTTAAGGTTTGATAAGATGGCATTGAGAATCATCCTATGTAGAATTCAATATTGTCTACATTGTGGATACTAGCATCGTGTTGCACCATTAGCTTGTGGAAATGCCTTAGGACTAGATCTTTGAGCTATGATGATGACTCAATCCACTCGCCGGTGTCACTTTTCAACCTACTGATCTTGATCGCATGTCTTCTGGCTTTGACATAGGAATGGAAGTACTTATATTCCAACCTTATATAATATAAGATTATACATATTGATTACTCAACCATCATTTATTTTATCTGATCAACCAATCTCATTCAATTTAATCAAAACTAAATCACTATTGTTATTTTTATACAATTCAATTTATATTTAATTACATGAAAAAATAGAAAGAAACTTAATTTACATCCCCACATAAAAAAGTGAGGGCATAGAGAAAATTTTAATCTAAATTATTCTATCTATCTACACACTCTTCCCAATTGACATTTTACCTAAAAACTTTTATAGGACCAACATCAGAGTTATTTAGAGCCCAAATGAGTGGAAAACTCTCACTCTAGACAAATAAACATATATCGATAATAGATTATGCATTGAACTAAAAAAAGTGGTATATTTAGATTAAAAATTAACAAGTAAATCCAAGTTGAATTATTACTATTGTTAATTAAACACAACTCAATAATGATGAATTATGTTATATTATGTACACGGCTAACCTATATATAGAATTTATGATCGATTCCAAATACCCATTACATAGTACACGACTAATCTCAATACATGAAATACTTTTTGAAACTTCTTTGTTTTGGAACTCATAAAAATGGTGCATATATATCTTTAGCACAAATTGCATACATAAAATTTTGACTCAAAACCCATCAAGAGACTTAATGAATAAATATACAAGCAATCCTCATAACAAAATAGAGTGATATTAATCAAGTTGTTTTGAACTTTATTGTAATCAAAATGACAATCAACTTCTATGTGCTTAGCTCTTCCATGGAAGACATTGTCAGTAGCAATGCAATCTACAACTTGATTATCACCTTGTAGATCTACATTTCATTTATGATGAATATCAGTTTTTCCCTAATGTTTTTGACCCATAGAATCTCACGAGTGATATGGGTCATAGACAAAAATTTAGATTTTCTTCTAGAGCACACTAAAAAACTTATTTTCTCGATCTTCAATGAAATCAAATTTATCCTCAGAAAAAACAACAATTGGTCACATATTGTCGCTTAGTGGCATAGCTTTCCCTATTTGCATGGAAAAACCATGAACCTTAAGGATCTCATTACAAGATTCAAGAATACCTTTGCCTAGAATTCTTTTAAGATATATATAACTTAGATGACTGTATCCTAGTGATCAGTGTTTAAAAGGAGATATATGATCAAGTAAATAAAGTTTCTTGGTAGTTTTTATATCTCCTTGGATCTGCAAGTGGATTCCCCTAATTCTTGTCCAACTTGAATTTAGGATCCTTAGGTGAATCTAAATGTTCTTCTCTACCAATTTGTATATGAAGATCAAGAATGTACTTGCAATGAGATATTATAACCCCATTGTAACATACAAAAACTTATTATCTTACCCTATTCCCTGATTAGGAGGTTAGTAAGACTGATTCCTTAGATTTGATAAAACAATGATAAAGTTATGCCTTAATGTATATTGTTAATGCACATAACATGAATGACAACCCATTACATATTTAGGCATGGAAACAAATATAATACATTTAATAGAATTAGGTTCCATAATTAACATCACATAACATGAATATATTTCACATATGCTTCTTTTTCTATTTGATATGCATATAATGGCTAAAGCATGTTTAATATGAGGTATAATGTGCTTTGGAACAACAATTGTTGTTTCCATGTCCAAAAATATGAATATTATACCACTTATTATAAAAAATATCGAATTAATGGACTTAATAGGTTAAATAAGCATAATATATAAATTCATGCATAATAATATAAGGAAACTCTTTTGGTAACAATGCAAAGGTAAATGTACTCTAAACAATAAATAATAATGGTAATAATGTAATGTAACCACAATATACCAGTAATGAGCCAAAAATCCTAATTGTGTTATTACTCATAAAAAGAAATGTCCAAACCCAAATTTAATGTGAAAATCATATTCCTTGGGTCCCAATTTGCTTGGGTTCCAAGTTTAACATTATCTGAACAACAATTACAATGCTAATTTCATTTAGAAAAGAAAATATAAGATAAGGACAGAAGTATTAAATAAATTATTTAGTGACTTCAAAAGTGAAAATAAATATCAAATTTGTATTATGCATGCTAAAGTTAGTATATTCAGAAATTTTCAAATTAATTGAACAATCCTAAGTATTATAATTGTATGTAGTAAAGAGAATATAACTTAAGACTAAAAATATTAAATAAAATAGTAAACAACCCAAAAAGTGCAAATTGGTGCCAAAAAATAATTCTTCATATCCTAATTCATCGAGGTGCCATATTTGGTATTAATTGAATAATTCTAGATAGACAAACTAGAGTAGGAAAGGAAATACATGCTAATATGCTATATATTCCAATTCTTCAATTCACATATTACAATTGTCCTAAAGTTTTGTCTAAATAATTGTCACATGATTAATTTGTGGATTTTGCATTTTAACTCGCTAATATAATGGTTGGATTCTTTTCCCTATTTTCTAGGACTGATCCAATGACAATTAACTTATTCCCTACCTCCCAACTTTCTCTCTTTGGCCACGACATGAACCTATTTTGTCCCAAATTCTTTCTCTCTTCTCTCCTCTACTTTATATCTTTCCCTCTATTTCCTTCCCCTAACCTTCATTATCTCATTTGAAACCCACCGACCATATAAATATTAGGGTTTCAGGACATATTTGCCACATTTTCATCCCAATTCCTCTCTTCCCATGTTCCTCCCCTGATTTCCTCTTTCCCTCACAACCGAACATTGTGTGACCCTTATGGTTCTATCCCAAAACTTTTACATGATTCCTTTGATCAATTTGCATCACATCATTTGACCTATTCTGACCTGGGCTCACTCAACCAACTCCAACCACCCACTTTGTAAACCTCAATGTCATCCAAGCATTATCGACCATCGCTGAGATCGAGTGAGGCACAGAACAACTCATCAATACACCGAGAATGTAACACCCAAATTCCAGAATGATATTACTAAAAAAAACGCACGATCAACAACTAACAAACCAAATTAGTAGAAAAGTAGGTAAAATTGAAACCAATTTCATAGTACCATCACATGTAGAAACATATTACAACAAGGTCCAACAAGCTGTATCGTATCACATACCATATTAGGGATTTACATCTATCAGTGGCCATATGCCACAACTTGTATACAAATGAACTTGATTCACAAGTACAAACTACAGGCATACTGCCAAAACCACGTATCGATACACAACATCTACAAAACACATCCTTTCGTGGACCTAAGAGTACAAGGACGACACTAGGACTCTACTACAACAAAAACACTAGTAATTGTCCAACCTTTTATGTCTACAGATCTCCAAGTTGTTCTTTCTCAATAGCATTATCCTACCCACACCACTAACGACCACCTAAAAAGATGTGGTAACCCGCAAGGTGAGACCCATGTCTCAGTATATGTCCCAGTGAGAGATATATCTCTCAACCAACAATTATTGAAATAGAAAATGATATATTATCATTAAACATGATGAGTAAATTTAGCTAAATGAATAATTTAAATTGGTTACTGTTACAACCTCGATTTTGCGTGTATTTTCATAATTGAAATGTAATGATTTTTCGAATTTGGACTTAATAGAAAAGGTTGTATGCTTTGCTTCAAAGAAGGGACTTCTTTGCAAATCTCCCTTTTGATAGGAATTTTGTGGTTCCTATTATTATATTAATTCAATAATGGATATAAAAGAGAAGAAAAGAAGAAAAGTCTAAATAATAGAAAAAGATACAAGATAATGGATATTAAGAAAAATATTTATGAAAAATATTTGGAAGTCTCTAGAAAGTGGCATTGATGGCCACAATTGAATGAATTTCGTTTACATATGATTTCAAATGGAAGAAATAGGAAAAGAGGAAAAAGGGAAATAAAGGATAAAGAGAAATCCTTGAAAAGAACTATTTTAATAAAGAAATAAGTAAGATAATGTGAAATAATGGATGTAGATGCATCTAGAAGGATAATAAGCATCCCTAAAAAGGAATTTCGAAATTTTAGGATTTCTTGGGTTCCAAGGAGTCCATGTTGCAAGATAATAAGTAAAGAAAGATTAAAGATGTGAGAAATAAGCCTAATTAAGTAATATCTTGCACCTAAAGAAAAGGAACGTTTTCTTTTAGATAATGAGCCCAATTTTGGCAGAGCGCTATATTATGTCATTATTAAGTTTACCTCAAAATTTGGGATTAATTAGACACTCGGTTTGGGAGTTATGGCTTTTACAAATTTTCCTAAAGTGATGTGATTATAATAAATGTCACGCATTTATCGATTTAAATGAAAATAGCTTGGGATTAATTAGACATTCGGTTTGGGAGTTATGGCTTTTACAAGATCCAACGCCAGCTATGTGTCTCCTACCTTGAGTCCAAAAAGGAAAATGCAGCTTGAACGAGGGATATTTCCTCTCATTTTTCTCGCGATCCAGTACATGTGCGAACTTGGAAAGACCCTAGTAAGTTTCGAGGTGGGATTTCGCACCCCTTAACCCCTACTTTCTCATCCTTTCATGGCGTATAGGAGAAATTCCTAATCCACCTTGTAGGGGAAGATGGTGGCAAGGGTGGGAACCCTAGTTTTTGACCCCCACACCTATAAATACTAACCCTCTCGACTCCTTTCTCCCTCACAAACCTGAAAAACACCCTCTCTTGCTCCCTCATGCTCTGAGTCAAAGGATCGACCTTGCTCTGGCGAGCTCCAAGTCAAGTGCTGTCGTGGGAGTTGTTTGCTGGGTGGAGTAGGAGCGAGCTACAGGTGCCGTCCGATTGTGGTCAATCGTGGACCACAGAAGCAGATCAACGGTCCGTCTCCTCCGCATCCTCAACCTATTGCTAGTGGGCTGTGTGAGCCACTCGATCCCACTCGGTCAATGATGATCGAGGATCCAACAGCTCCAGACTTTCCACAAAAGCCCAGGTAACTCGCCTCTCTAACCAATATTTAAGAAAAAGGTGGAATCTTGCACAAATAATTAAAAATAGATCCTTTGGCCGAAAAATACACATAAGTAGTGCTTTTTTCTCAAAAAAATGTGAGGAATCCAGTAAAAATATATTTAGATGCTAATTTCTCTTACAGTTCGAAAAGTAGTTGAAGTTATCAACTTTAATGTATTAATGATTAGGAAACCCTAATCAAAGATGATTAATGTATTGAGAAGGGTTATGTGGATGATTAAAGTTGATATTAACCTGTTGATTATAAAAAGATGCATTAGATATAAAAGGATGAACTTTATGCATAATTTGATTAATTTAGGGTTTCATGTACATAAATAAGCTTTAATGGGCCTTCAAATCCTAATGTTAGTCATTATGTTTCTTAATGGCTTTAATTGGTCAAATTCATGTATAAAGCTGAGATTTGATGTTTCTAAGCTATTTTGAGTATAAAAGTTTTCTAATTGTGGATGAATACCCTTAATTTGGTAATTAGGGTTTTCTAGTGGATAAATGTGGAATTAGTGATAAATAGAGTTCATATGTGAGTTAGACCATAATGAAATGTGAGTTGACAATTCGAAAGAAACCAAAGATGATAATTGTGCCTATGATGTTGAAATTAGGGTTTGTGAACGAAAAGGTATTAAAAGTGATAAAAGATTTATGGAGGCTAAATCCCTAATAAAACTCTAAAGTTGGCCTAGAAATCCTAAGGTGGAATCCAAGTCGATCTTGAGAATGTTTTGGGTAAAATAATGACACTTGGATGTTATGCATTAATTTCAGGATATTGTTGATTGCTTGTTTGATTGTCTTGAATATTAATGCTTGGATATCAAGTTACTTTGGATCAGGTATGTGGTTATGCTTATGGTTAAATCGATTTAGTTTCACGGCGATTCCCGAATGTTTTATCGATTGCCTAAAAATAACTGCTTGGATGACTTTTATTTCATGCAACTATAAAGTGACTATGACTATCACCATAAATATGGGTACGTAACTAGCTCAGATCCTGGTCCTCCTCTGTGTCTTTGCTAATGATAGGTAGGATCATCAGGTTATCATGAGTCAGAGATTGGGCTACCTATGGGTAGTGCCGTGAGACTCTTTAGCATATCATGAGTTAGTGATTGGGCTACCTATGGGTAGTGCCATGTGACTCTTCAACCCTAGTTATTGATCTACTCATTAGGTAGGATCATGGGGGTTAGTTGGGATCTACCAAATGAGAGGTAGTATCCAGGTCCACTGCAGGGACAACGCAGAGGTTAGGGTATGTATGGATTGAGTAGTTATGTTAAAAGTGTACAGTTTGCTTGCTAAACCATAATTGCTTGCAATATGTTGTTACAGATAATTGCCTGATTATTGTTTCCTCCACATACTGACTTAATCATTTATGCTTACCGATGTTTTGTTTGTCAGCATTTTAGGTACAAATTGAAAAGGACAAATAGTAAAGTGGCATATTATGAAATTAAGAAATAAAGTGCAAGGAGGATTAGTTGGAATAGAGTCCAGAGGTGGATAGAAGTTAGATATCCAAGTGTTTGAAAAAAAAAGGTATGCAAAGTTTTATTTTTATTCTAGCTTTCAGTATAGTCATGGTAGAATTTAATAATTATTACTGATTATTTGTCGAACCTTTGATCCGGGGAAATTGGGATAACACATCTGACCTCTTGGTATCCCTTAATTGGGGGTTACCGGGAGGTGGGGTCATTATATTTGGTATCAGAGCTCTGGTTCCTCATTTAATCCTTACTAATTATTAAATTTTACAAACTTTGTAGAACCCGAGGGAGTTATTAGAGGATTTTCTGAAAGACAGAGGTGTCTAGAAAAGGATCACATCCGAGGGCTGGCAATATTTTCCTCTGCACTGCTAGTCGGAATACGAGGACTCCCAGATCTGTGTGATTTCCTGGCCAATGTCTTAGGATCTGACTCGAAATAAGATACCTTTAGGACTCTCTCATCTATCTTCGTCCCTTCTCAACCCTAATTCTGTTAAAATTCTTAGGTTTAGGGTTTTTCTCTCTCTTCCTCACCCTCTTGAAGTATGGGTATGTATAATAAGGTTAAGGAATCCTCCACCAAATTAATGAAAAAGCATGTAAATAAGATGTCATGGACATAAGCTTAATAGTTTAAGCATAAACTAAAGAATATCTGCATGTTTAGGTCGTATGACATGTGTTGTCATGCCCTTAAGAGAGACCTGAGGTTAGACCTTCTTGTCAGGAGGATGAAGTAGAGAGTTGGTCTTGGAGGAAGGAACCTCCATTATAGGTAGAGACCTACCGCATCCTCTGGGGATGATGCTAACCCTAACCCTAAGTGGTGGTTAGAGAGAGATGACATGATGAGATGGAAGTCATGGTCAACCTTGTGTATGGGTTGATATGCTGTTGGTTTTGAATCCCTATGATAGTGTGAGCCATGTGAGGTTGGCTGATCTAGTACCTTTGGTGACCCAACCCTAGGAAGGGTCGTGCATGTTAGGGTGAAGGATAACTCCTTCATTGTTGAGGTTAGTGATGACCCTATAGAAACCCTATGGGCTTATATGAGCATGGCATAGTATGCACCTAGAGTACATTAGTAAGTGCTGGCAGTAGGTCGAAACCCAGGCCCGAAGGGCATGTTGGATAGATTATGAGCTAAGCATAAAGAGCCATAGATGATCTCGAGTGAACGTAGGTTTCACCCATGTAAGTTTATGCATGTGAGCTTGATCCACCCTTTTAGAGAGAGAACCTCCAATGGCAAGGTTGTTTGTAGGGTTAGCTCTAGAGAGAGAGAGAGTAAGACCCGAATGAGAAGGTTGGAAGCTTAGACTCTAGGATATGAGGAACCCTGAGAAGTTGGGTATGTTGTGACCTAAGTGGATGGTTGCAGTTGCCTCGTGCATGACTCCTGGAGGCTTTTGGTATCTTGGTTGCCTTTAGAGGAACCAAACCCTAGAACAAAGATGAGATTGCTGGTACCTATGTGTGGATGATATAGGTGATTACCTGCTAAGAATAGGAAGAAGAGTTCCTTAGACCCTGAGGAGGTTTAGTAACAAGTTGTAAGGTCTTATACCTAGTTGCTTGTCCTTGAGGAGGACTCGACTCTGAGGTGTTGTACAAGTGGAAGGATAATAGGATGTGCATGATGCACCTTGTACATTCTTGGTTCGTTGTTAGAATGTTTAGCATGCAGTTGGACAACTGTTTCATAAGAAGGGAACCTAGGGTTCCTAAACCTATAAGAGGGGAAGTAGTAGTACCTGGTGCACCTAATGCTCATGACGAGATTTGAGTTGCCATATATCTGAGCATGGCACTCCTCATGTTTAGAGGAATGGGAAACCCCTTGGATTAAGGTGTATGTTGGATGAACCCCTTGCATATAAGTTGGTGACATGGGCAGGTATGATTTTTGTCCAATATTGAGGATTGAGAACAAGTATGACCTACCATGGAGACCTAGAATGGTTTAGAAGGTGGTTTGTTTGTTAGCTATGTGCCTTAAAAGCTTGCTAGGGCTAAGCATGCTCATGTGGATATAAACCTTAGACGTAGAGACATTTGTGACCTTTGTTTCTATCAAGATGTAGTTTCCTCCCATCCAAGGAGAGGGACCCTTCTGTAGGATATGTACTGCTTTTGTTAGGTTTGAGGTAACCAAAAGAGGTCTCATAGAGTCTTGAGAAGCTAAGTGGAGAGTACATTGTATAAGAATGAACCTATAGACCCATAGATAACCATCTCTAAGTGCATGTGGATGTGTTACCATGGAGGTAACAAGTATGGGGCCTGACCGAGGTAGATAGGTCACCATGATCCATACGAAAGAATGTAAGTCAGACCACCAATGCCGAGAGAGATGATGGAGACTTGGGTAAGGATTCATGTTGGATATGTACTATGTTAGGATCCTAAGTCTATCCTAGGGTCGGGTAGGGATAAGACCAATGGGAGTAGGAGTTGCCTAACTCCCTAGTTGCACATGACCATAGGGTCGGGAGGTAATAGCTATCATTGTCTGAGTGCCATGGGTTAGGAGATTGATCACCTTCATGAACTCATGGGACCCAAAGGGAAGATGAGGAGGGCACTCTCTGGATGTATAAGGGAAGAGGGATGACCCCAAAAGTGCTGACACCCAATAGACCTAGAGGAGATGATTAAGGATGATATGATGAACCAAGTGGGTTCAAAACTAGTTTTTCATGGAAGTAAACTTGATATCAAGATGTTCTTGATGTAGAGACATGTGATGCTCTTTTCCAATTAGATTTGAAGGTGTACTGGTGATGTGGGATGTACCATCTTTACTCTTGGAATGGGAAGAATTCTGTATTTGGACTGCAACTAAATGCTTATTTCCTCTTGTTATGGGAGTGAGAGATAGGACAGTACGCATGCCATACACCAAGGATAAAGATGATGTGAGTGGAAACATTGCTATGATGTATGAGGATAGAGATAATAACGTACCCTTATGGAATGTACGATGTGTGGATGGTTTACCAACATTAAGAGAACTAAGGTAGTCATCTTATAAGGATGTTCTTATCATGAGTTGTATGGAATTTATGAGTTAAATAAGTTTGAGTTGATAACCAAGAGGATGAGCTCTGAGTTTTCTTGATGAAGATAGACCTAAAGTCTGAGAAGAGATGATAAGTGGAATACTTGGAGGTGTATGTCTTCAACATTACCTAATACATAAGGATGTGAGGTGGTAATGGATGCTCTTGTTGAGACGTAGCTGCCTAGTTTAGCTAGTGGAAAGGCTGGAAGAGGTGGCTATGTGAACCCTAAGTTGTGAGATATGTTTGGCTAACACTTGGATGTAATGAGATCCGTTGATCGAGTTAGTGGTTGCTTGGTTAGCTAGCCTAGGGCTTGTTGTGATGAAAGGATGGTTGTAGAACCTCAGATGCACTTCTATGGAAAAGAAAGTGATGAAACCCCGACTAGAGTGTTTTAGGGTTTCTGAGGAATCAATCTTGAGGAATCATGACATACAAGAGATCATGATTTTAAGTTCACCATATACCTAGGTACTACTAAGATAATAAGTGGTAGTAGTACTTTGGATGCCTAAGAAGTGTATGGAGTTGCATGTGGCATGTCACCATGCATGTTAGGGGGTGAAGGACGAACACCAACAACCCATTGAGTTGATATAGAGGATAAGAGTCCCCGAGGGGGAATGGGAGTTCATCACTATGGATGTAGTGGTAAGTCTCCCCTAGACCGAGGAAGGTCAGGATGCAATGTGGGTTATGGTAGGTCACCTTACCTAGATGACATGATCTAAGAGAAAGAGAGAGAAATACTGTCAAGGGACAGATCCGGTTGAACTACATATAAGAGAGAGAGATGGTTCAACTACACCATGATGCGAGTTCAAAGGTTCTTGAGTATGACCTAAAGATTCACCTCCATGCAGTGGAAGTAAATACATGAAGAACTCCATGATAGTATAGCGTATCACCCCTAACTGATGGTTAGTATGATCCAGACTAGAGGGTCTGATGAGATCATGTGTGCTCATTCAAGGTTATACATGGAGACAGTTTTGTCCTATGAAAGATGTGATGTTAACTACCATATCCAGTATTGGGATGTAAAGAAGCTTTGTAAGGGAGGATGTGTTGATCACCGCTTCATTAAAATGATGTAGGTGAAGGGACCTCACGAAGGTCAGAAAAAGACCACAGTGTGTGTAGATGAAGTCGCTTTGATCGTGCGATGGCTGAAAGAGAGCCCAGGGGTGACATGAGTCGTGAGATGATGTAAAGTAGATTGACATGCAGTTCACTGTGGGAGAAAATGTGATATGAAATCCGACCCCTCTGAGCTATAGCTGAGAAAGCTGAGTCCCCGATACATGGGTCCATTTGAGATGGATTGGTGGAGATGCTTGTGTGTACCCTTACCCCTCAAGATAACGTGATGTATGATGTGTTCCACAAGTCTGATCTAGAGCACTATGTGAGGTACCCGAGCCATGGGCTGAGCAATGAACCTAGTCAGCTCCCAAGGGAGGCTAACTTACCCTGAGTCACCTATAAGGGTACGAGATACCAAGGTGAGAGAGAGCTCAAGAGTAAAGAATATGAGATGATAAAGTCTCTTTGGAAGCACCATGGAGAGGATGAAGCCACATGGGAGCCAATGACGGATTTGGAAAAGTCTTATCCTGACTTGTTTATATGTTTGGTGGAATTTTGAGGGCAAAATTCCTATAAGAGGGGAAGGATGTTACAACCTCAATTTTAAATGTATTTTCATAATTGAAATGTAATGATTTTATGAATTTGGACTTAATTGGAAATGTTGTATGCTTTGATTCAAAGAAGGGACTTCTTTGCAAATCTCGCTTTTGATAGGTTTTTCATGGTTCCTATTATTATATTAATCCAATAATGGATATAAAAGTGAATAAAAGAAGAAAAGTCCAAATACTAGAAAAAGATACAAGATAATGGATATTAAGCAAAATATTTATGAAAAATATTTGGAAGTCTCTAGAAAGTGTCATTGATGGTCACAATTGAATGAATTTCGTTTACATATGATTTCTAATGGAGGAAATAGGAAAAGAGGAAAAAGGGAAATAAAGTATAAAGAGAAATCCTTGAAAAGAAATCTTTTAATAAAGAAATAAGTAAGATAATGTGAAATAATGGATGTAGATGCATCTAGAAGGATAACAAGCATCCTTAAAAAGTAATTTCGAAATTTTAGGATGTCCTGGGTTCCAAGGAGTCCAAGTTGCAAGATAATAAGTAAAGAAAGGGAAAAGATGTGAGAAATAAGCCTAATTAAGTAATATCTTGCACCTAAATAAAAGGCACGTTTTCTTTTATATAATGAGTCCAATTTTGGCAGAGAGGTAGATTATGTCATTATTGAGTTTCCCTCAAAATTTGGGATTAATTGGACACTCGGTTTGGGATTTATGGCTTTTACAAATTTCCCTAAAGTGTTGTGATTATAATAAATGGCACACATTTATCGATTTAAATGAACATAGCTTGGGACGACGCCAGCCATCAGATCAAGATCCGACACCAGTTGTGCATCTCCTACCTTGAGTCCAAAAAGGAAAACTCAGCTTGAACGAGGGATATTTCCTCTCATTTTTCTCGCGATCCAGTACATGTGCGAACTAGGAAAGATCCTAGTTAGATTTGGGATGGGATTCTGAACCCCTTAACCCCTACTTTCTCGTGCTTTTGTGGTGTATAGGAGAAACGTCTAATCCACCTTGTAGGGGCAGATGGCGGCAAGGGTGGGAACCCTAGTTTTCGACCCCCACACCTATAAGTACTAACCCTCTCTACTCCTTTCACCCTCACGAACCCGGACAACACCCTCTCTCGCTCCCTCATGCTCTAAGTCAAAGGATCGACCTTGCTCCGATGAGATCCAAGTCCGGCACCGCCACAGGAGTTGTTTACTGGGTCGAGTAGGTGTGAGCTATAGGCATCATCCGATTGCGGTCAACTATGGACCACAGGAGCAGATCAACAACCCGTCTCCTCCACATCCTCAACCTGTTGCTAGTGGGCGCGAGTTGTGTTAGCCGCCCGATCCCACTTGGTAACGACGATCGAGGATCCAATGGCTCTGGAATTTCTGAAAAAGCCCAGGTAACTTGCCTCCATGACCAATATTCAAGAAAAAGGTGGAATCTTGCACAAATCATTAAAAATAGATCCTTTGGCCGAAAAATACACATAAGTAGTGCTTTTTGCTCAGAAAAATGTGAGGAATCTAGTAAAAATAGATTTAGAGGCTAATTTCTCTTACAATTCGAAAATAAGTTGAAGTTATCAACTTTAATGTATTAATGATTTAGAAACCCTAATCTAAGATGTTTCATGTATTGAGAAGGGTTATGTGGATGATTAAAGTTGATATTAACCTGTTGATTATAAAAAGATGCATTAGATATAAAAGGATGAACTTTATGCATAATTTGATTAATTTAGGGTTTCATGTACATAAATAAGCTTTAATGGGCCTTTTTTTTTGGTCGGTCAAAAACGCGTGTTGCTTTTTTTGTATTTTCTTTGTTTCTGTACAGAACTTTCCATCTTCAGAAAGAAGATAGAGAAAAAAAGAAAAAGGAAAGGGCAAACTATACCTATACAAATAATGTTGCAAGATAGCCAGCAGAGTCCAATCTATCAAACAATTTGATCTTTAGAGTCCAAACTTCAAAGAAGAAGGTGCTTGAGAAAGACAGCAACATAAAGCACACCATCTTCAACCATCAAAGTATAACAGCCAACTATGGGAGGGGAGCAATCCAAGGTACTGCTGGTAATCTACCAGGCATCCAACCAGCCCACACCACAAGGCAAACAGAAAAACCTGCTAACCACTACAGCCTGAGAGGAGCCAAACCCAGCAGTAGCTCAAACAACCTGATTTTCTATCAGACAAACTGATCTTCAGAGTCCAATCATCTTCAAACATCAAAGCACAACATCCAACTATGGGAGTGGAGCAACCCAAGGTACTGCAGAAAACTTCCAGGCATCCAACCATCCCACACCCCAAGGCAAAGAGACTGAAAACAGAACACTTGCTAACCACTACAGCCATAGCAGCAAACACATCAAAAGCAACATATCTTCAAGGAAAAACTGAGCAGAATGCCTCCAAGGAGAACAAGAATGATCCACCATCATAGCACCTCGATCATCACTGCTAGTTTGAGAGGGAAGCCGCAGCTGTCGCCAGTAGAATCAAAGCTCCATAACACAGCATCCACATCCAAACAGAGCTCTGCCACTCCCGAAGGATAAGCTCAACTCCCATAGGCACACCAACCAAGAAGATAAACTTCAGAACCCACTAGACCAGCAACACCATCCACAGAGAAGGAACCATAAAAGGACCAACCTCAGCACAGAGAATCCAGAGCACCAGAGGAAAAACAAACTCAGACAACATAACCTTCTCAGCATCAAGAGGAAAGCAAAAACAGAGCACCAGCTCGACCAACACTACTGAAAAGAGAAGGGAACAACAAGAGTGAGAAAAGGGAGGGAAGCCACAGCTGAAACCATATCCATCAGAAGATGAACAACCAAACCACAAGAGGACAGAAGATTCCGGAAGCCGAAAAAGAGGAGCCTCAAAAAACACTGCTAGGAAGGGAGGGAAGCCACATCTGCCACCAACAGAAACCCAACTCAAGCACTCGGCAGCAGCAACCAGAGAACAAAGAAACCCATACAGAAAAACCAAGACCACCACAAGAACAAGGGCTTAGCAAGATTAAAACTCAACCAAAACTCCAGGAGTAAAGGGAACAACCAAGCAACGAAAAGGCAGCAACATCCAACCAGACTCGACCATCATTGACCAACAGCGAAAGGGGAGCAACCAGAACCCAAAGACACAACACATCAAACCCGGACTTGACCATCACACCAGAAAAACAACAGCTTAACAGCCATCCAGAGCCAAAGAACAGGAGTCAAGATGAACAAAAGAAGCAGCATCCACCAAAACAACACCACAACAGCCAGCACATAAAGAACAAGGCAGAAGCAGCCAGAAAAGGATATAGCACAGCAGGCAGATCAACATATCAAGAGCAGAGGTCAAGAAACGTTGGGTGCAAACATGCAGCAGAACCCAAGCTCAAAAACCAAAAAAAAAAGAGCCAAAGCTCAGAAACGAAGAAACCCCAAGCATCACCACTCTTCATACAAACAACTCATATCACAACCGAGAGGGAGGTTTACACCATCACCAAGAGACTGCCTCATCCAGAAAACACTAGCAGAAACAACTACTACTATAGCCATCAACCTACTCTTATCCACAAAGGCACATCACCAGCAGCTCGAAAACGAAACGAGGGACAAGGCCAAGGGCGAGTTCTGCCACTCCATCAAGGATAAACTCTCCCCCCTCAGAGACAAACCAAGAGCAACTACTCAGAGAAACCAAGGAATTCACTGAAAATACTTCTCCACAAATTAATGGGTGACAAGTAAACGTTATCATGCACCCTTCTATTCCTCTCGAGCCAAGCATGATAAATGATGAGGATAGCAATGGTAGATTCTCTATTTCTCCTGAACTTGGTCATATCTATCCAATTCCTCAGAATATTAGAGATAATATCCTGATCCATAGCTATTTTCCACAAGGACAGGGTATAAGAACAGTCATAACAAATATGAGTAGTATCTTCATAAGCATTGGTGCATAAAAAGCAAATAGAAACCACAGAAATCCCCCTTCTCCTGGCATAATCAGACGTTGGGAGCTTATTGTGCAAAGCTTTCCAAGCATGGAACTTACCATTCATATGCAGTTAGCTTTCCAAATCCATATGAAGTGAGGGTTAACCACACCTTTGGCTCTGACGGCATTCCAAATGATATTAAGATTAACTTCCTCATGATCATCAAACATGAAATGGTCATCCTTTACGGCCAAGATCTCAATATTCTCCAAGACCTGACTCAAGCTAATGGAATGTCTAGAACTCTGAATAGACCAGTTTCTATTGCAAATAATAGAACTCAACTTAGAGTGCAAAGGCAGGCCAGCTCTAATTCTCATATTAGCACCAATGAGATCATTCAGAAACTTGCCATCACACCAAGGATGTAACCAAATGAAGATATTATTGCCCGAACCAATCTTGAATTTAACATGAGGTCTTAAAATATCTCTGGCTCTAAGAATGCTATTAACTAGCCAGGAAAAATTTGTGGAAATATTAATACTCCAAAAGGACTCTTTTTTAAAATACTTTTCACCAATCCACTTCACCCAAAGCGTATCTTTCTTACTAGCTTTATCCCAAGCATTGGCAATAAGGCAGGCAACATAAATATCTTTGGCTTTCCTCAGACCAAGACCCCCTTCCTCCTTAGGAAGGGTAATACTGTCCCATTTAATGAGATGGATATTTTTTTTTGAAACTGACTGGCCCCAAATGAAATTCTTACAAAGTTTGTCGATTTCCTCAAGAACAGAGCTAGGAATAGGGAAGGAGAAGGACCAGTAGAGGTACATAGAGGATAAAGTGGACTTAACTAACTCCACCCTACTAGCGAGAGACAACATATTTGCCTTCCAAGATTCCAATCTTTTCTTAATTCTGTCTAGAAGCCTTTGGTAGTGTTTCCTGCTTAACTTGCCGGTAAACAGAGACAGGCCAAGATAGTTGGCACCTTCCACATTGCTCACCTTGATCCCCAACCTGTTGGAGATATCCTGCCTGTCCTTGATCTTGCCCAAGAAAATATTGCTTTTATTATTGTTAATAGATAAGCCAGACATTGAGCCAAAATGATCCAAAATAGATTTGATATTACCAGCATTCTTGAGATCAGCTTTAACAAAAATCATTAAGTCATCGGTGAAAATGAGATGAGAACAGAAATGGAATTTCGAGACATGCACAGGCTGAATAGAGCCATCAGAACACTTACTCCTCATCACCTCCGAGAACCCCTACATAGTAATAACAAAAAGATAGGGAGCCAAGGGGTCACCTTGTCTCACCCCATTAGAAGGAAAGATGGGATCCGTAGGCTCACCATTAACAAGAACTTGATAAGAGGTGGAGTTGAAAATGGACTCAATCCAGTTGATCCACTTGCAAGAGAAACCCATCTTGAACAGAATGGAATAAAGGTACTTCCAACTGATAGAATCATAAGCTTTAGAGATGTCGGCTTGGATACACATATTAGAACCATTCTTCTTGAAGTCACTAATGATCTCATTGGATAAGAGAATGGCATCTTTAATACTCCTCCCCTTGATGAAAGCGCATTGATTCACATCAATAATAGTAGAAAGAACAGGCTACAACCTTTTGACTAAGATCTTAGAAATAATTTTGTAGAAAGTATTACATAGGGCAATGGGACGCCAATTAGTGATCAAGGACGAGTCATCTCCTTTATGAAGAAGAGTGATATAAGTTTTATTGGCTTCTTTGAGGAGTTTACCACTAATAAAGAACTCATTGATGGCCTCGACAACATTGTCACCAATGACATTCCAGGCATGTTTGAAAAAATACCCATTAAAACCATTAGGACCAGGGCACTTGTCCTCTTTGAGCTCTTTGACGATATCTTCAATCTCTTTCCTTGTTACCATACCAATAAGAATAGCATTTTGTGCCATAGAAACGTGGGGCCCCTTCCATTCTCCATCCCAAACACGACCCTCATCTTTCTTACAGAAGAGATTTTTATAGAAACCACTAATAGCTTTCTTAATATCCTCATCGACATTACTAATGACCCCATCAATGTTGAGACAATTAATAGTGTTTCTAACTCTCCTAGTTTTGAGAGAGGAATAAAAAAACTTGGTGTTGTAGTTGCCCTCTTTTAACCACTAGACTCGAGACTTTTGTCTAATGAAAGCTTCTTCAGTAAGCATAGCATCATTAGCCTCTTTCCTAAGCTTATTTGCAATACTTCTGAGATTGGCATCTAGAGGATTTCGATCAGCAAGAATCTGAGCTCGAAGAGCCTCATCCTTAGAAATGGTAGCTTTTTCAAACACATCTCCAAAGCTTCTCTTGTTCCAAACTCTGAGCTTCCCACGCAGACATTCTAATTTTCTATAAAATTTGAAAGTGGCAAAACCTTGAGTCTCCGAACTCCAGGCTTCCTTAATAATTGATTCAAAATCCTTATGACTCATCCACTTGTTGAAAATCTGAAAGGAGAACGTTTCTTCTTAACTTCCCCAACATTCAGCAAAATTCTTCTGTGATCACTGATCGTATTAGAAATACATTCACCATGATAAAGATTGAACTTGTTCAGAAAAGCCTCATTATATAAAATCTTATCTATTTTTGAGGTGATGAACCCCTCGCCTTCCTGATGGTTATCCCACGTGAAAAAAGGGCCGCTGAGAGACATCTCAAAAAGACAATTATCCAACATAAAGTCATTAAACTCTTCCATGGATCTTCTAGAAGGAGGTTGAATACCACACTTCTCTTCATTCTTTCTAACAGCATTAAAATCACCAATAATAATCCACGGTTTATTAGCATCTCTTTGAAAACTAAGTAGGTCAGACCACAGCCTAGCTCTATCCGAATCATCGTTATGACCATAGACAGTAGTAAATTCAAAAGGAACATCATCTTTCTCCACAACTAAGTGAACAGCTTGATCACTTTCACCAGAAAGACTAACATTGCAGCTACTAACTTTCCAGAGGACAACAACTCTTCCTAAAGGATGATAGTTGGAATTTGAAACCCAGGCATAGTCACTAAAGTACTTATTCATGACCTTAGCAATCCTATTCTTCCTAAGTTTAGTTTCAATAAGGACAAACATATCAACGTTTGCCCTGCGAACCTCTTCTTGGACACTCAGGATCTTATTACTGATACCCCTGACGTTCCATGAAGAGGCGGAAAAGGAAAAGTTCATTTAACACCTGGGGCTGTTGAACTGGCAGGCTCAGTGTTCTCGCTTATAATCTCAAGTCCTCCAGTCAGGGGGGGGGTAAAGAGAATTAGAAACTCTGTGATAAATGCCTACATTCAGCTTTGCTTGACACTTCGGAGGAGACTTTGGTTTGTTCTTGAAACTGAATTCTTTGACAGAGTTCTGGAGACTACACTCACTGTCAGGAGAATTTTTCAAGAAAATTTGTATCGGGGTGGGAGTTGAAGGAACACTGTCAAGAGTTGTGTTACTCAGTTGAGATTCAAACTGTCCCTTCAGAAGTTCACTGTCAGGAACTGTATTACTCAAATGAGATTCAAACTGTTCTTTCAGAAATTCATTCACCATAAGCAGTTGGAGTTCCTCCATGACCTTACCTTCATCTGGACTCGGCATACAATTCACTCCCACAGATAGAGGCTCCTCACCCTGATGATTAATCACATTCTTTTTAATTTCCCAGCTTTTCTTCTGAGGGACAATTCTTTTCCTTACTGTTTTATCAGAAATAGGAGGCGCAGGGCAGTCCCCATGGCCCAAATGACCACAAACACGACAGCGGTGGGGAATCCAATCATATTCGAGATGCACAACATGTTCGTCTCCTTCATCACTGATAAGCAAAACCTTCGAAGGGTATCTAGCATCCATTCTCATAAGAACTAAAATCCTTGCGTATTCCACATTTTTCATACTGAATGTCAGATCATCCATTCGAAGAGGATGACCCAGAAATGAGCCGATCCTCTCAAAAGTTCTGACATCCCACAGCTCTAATGGTAGGTTCCGTAGATTAATCCAGACTGGTACATCGGAGAGCATAGCTTTGATTTGAGAGTCGCCAATCATCCACTTCCTCAAGATAACAGGCCTGCCCATGACGAACCAATTACCCCCCAGAACAAAGTCTAGATCCGTCTTCTCCTTGAATCTAATAAGGAAGAAACCTTCACCTCTGTCGAAGATTTCAAAGGAGCTCCGGACATTCCAGGTGGAAGAGAAGTGTTCAACCAGCGTTGGAATGTGAGGTCGAAAATCCACCACATACCCGAGTAAACACCTATTCCAACGATCATCATTCTCCACGGCTTCCTTTCTAGGATAGAGAAGCTTGCCATCAACGAGTGAGATAACCGTCTTCTTCAAATCCTTCTCACCTCCCGGCGACGGCGGCCTTAGCGACTCCCAACTAATTGGACCAGATCCATTTGAAAATTTACTAGGGGGTTCCGACATCTGAGTAGCATTGGCATCGTCGGTAGATACTAGTCCAACAGTGCTTTCCCGCCTCAGATCTCGCGTGAAGGGCGGCTTGGGGGACACTCTCTCCGCCGTCTTTGCCCGCTCCACCGTAGGGATCGCGGAAGCCATCGTGGAGACACCTCTTATCGTTGTTCTAGCTTATAATGGGCCTTCAAATCCTATTGTTAGTAATTATGTTTCTTAATGGCTTTAATTGGTCAAATTCATGTATAAAGATGAGATTTGATGTTTCTAAGCTATTTTGAGTATAAAAGTTTCTAATTGTGGATGAATACCCTTAATTTGGTAATTAGGGTTTTCTAGTGGATAAATGTGGAATTAGTGATAAATAGAGTTCATATGTGAATTAGACGATAATGAAATGTGAGTTGACAATTTGAAAGAAACCAAAGATGATAATTATGCCTATGATGTTGAAATTAGGGTTTGTGAACTAAAAGGGTATTAAAAGTGATAAAAGATTTATGGAGGCTAAAGCCCTAATAAAACTCTAAAGTTGGCCTAGAAATCCTAAGGTGGAATCCAAGTCGATCTTGAGAATGTTTTGGGTAAAATAATGACACTTGGATATTATGCATTATTTTCAGGATATTGTTGATTGCTTGTTTGATTGTCTTAAATATTAATGCTTGGACATCAAGTTACTCTGGATCAGGTATGTGGTTACACTTATGGTTAAATCCCTTTAGTTTCAAAGCAATTCCTGAATGTTTTATCGGTTGCCTAAAAATAACTGCTTGGATGACTTTTATTTCATGCAACTATAAGGTGACTATGACTATCACCATAAATATGTGTACGTAACTAGCTCAGATCTTGGTCCTCCTCTGTGTCTTTTCTAATGATGAAAAGGATGACCTAGTACATGGTCTACTTGTTAGGTAGGACCATCAGGTTATCATGAGTCAGAGTTTGGGCTACCTATGGGTAGTTACATGCGACTCTTTAGCATATCATGAGTTAGTGATTGCGCTACCTATGGGTAGTGCCATGCGACTCTTCAACCCTAGGTATTGATCTACCTGTTAGGTAGGATCATGGGGGTTAGTTGGGATATACCATAGGAGAGGTAGTATCCAGGTCCACTGCTGGGACAACGCAGAGGTTAGGGTATGTATGGATTGAGTAGTTATGTTTAAAGTGTAAAGTTTGCTTGCTAAACCATAATTACTTGCAATATGTTGTTACAGATAATTGCCTGATTATTGTTTCCCCCACATACCGGCATATTCATTTATGCTGACCGACATTTTATTTGTCGGCATTTTAGGTACAAATTTAAAAGGACAAATAGTAAAGTGGCATATTGTGAAATTAAGAAATAAAGTGCAAGGAGGATTAGTTAGAATAGAGTCTATAGGTGGATAGAAGTTAGATATCCACGTTTTTTAAGAAAAAAAAGGTATGCAAAGTTTTATTTATATTCCATCTTTTAGTATAGTCATGGTAGAATTTAATAATTATTATTGATTATTTGTCGAACCTTTGATCTAGGGAAATTGGGATAACAGATCTGACCTCTTGGTCTCCCTTAATTGGGGGTTACCAGGAGGCGGGGTCGTTACAGTTACACAGGTTAAGTAGATGAAGTAGCTATAACAAATTAGCATAACATCATACTTGATTAGAAGGAATATGAAGAACATGTAAAACAATTAGTTTCTCTTACCAAATTACATAACAACTGAGCAGTACAGGAAATAAGGAAAGGGTAAAAATCTAATGCAAAGTGTGTTTAACTCTAAACAGATATACTACATGGCTGTGTTACATTATATATTAGTTCCCAGAGGAATTGAGGTATAACACTCAATTCCAACTGAACACTGCTAAGTCAAAATCAGTGCCTTACAAGATATAAGAGAACTAGAATCCTAAGATTTCACCTGCACTAGGTCAGTATGAGTCCACCATAGTGACATATAAAGTCAAACTACAAAACACCTATCCCACCTTGGTATATAGGTCTTCGTGCTAGAAACCATGGTATATGAAACCCTTTCCCTGAGGTACAATCGTCATTGTCCTCAAACATATCAAAAGTGAAAAACTATGAGACACAACCGTATTTGTTCTCATATTGAGGCATGGCTATATCCAACCGCCATACACCTGGTATCAAGATGACAAGGACACACAGTCACTTGCACCTCACATAATCAACAATATGCACTCTGAGTTTCCCTTAGGAATACTCATTTCACCATCCAATAGGTCCTGACACTGGAATGGATCTATGTCCAGGGCAACTACATGATTAGGGTTCCACTTGATTAGTCAATACCAATTGGGTGCCTTTTATTACATCAATGAAGTTACAAGCAAACCTTAAAAGAGTTCTATAGAGATAAGGGTAGATTGTAACTTTAGAAGATATAAAACATATGAAACATAAATTTTATCAAATTGCCACATGGTACTAATCACTTAACCCATGAGTCCATCACCAATATCACATCATCATAGGATACCAATCATTTATCACATCATTAGAGGATAACACCTCAATTAGGGTAAACAACCCTATCCAAGGTCATAAGACCATTCATATTGTTGCCTATAAGAACATCATTATCTCTCCATGCCTCATCACAGATCATCACCATTACCATACAAGTGATATATAAATTCAGCATAACATTGTAAATTATGAACTATGTTGTTTATATGATAACAAATTAGGGTTACAACATTAGGAGAGAGAAAGTAGTCCATCATCACACTATTTACTCAAGAAACTAAGCATTATCACTTTGTACTATAATTAGGGTTAAGTTCAACATAGCAACCCGAATTAGGGTTTCCAAACAATAATAAAGGCTAAACCCTAATTACAACCATCTCCAACATTCATGAAAGCAAGTAGTTCAACTATTTTCATCATAAAGCCAACCACATAGGACAAACACAAGTGTAGGAATTCTCATCGTCTGCTAATAATGGGGTTCACCTTCTTCATAGACCGAAGAGGTGAGCCACCATCAGTGACCACATAGTTTCAAGCATCATCATCAATCACTGAAAGCACATAGTTGGCGACTAAAAAAAACCATGGTTTAACCCCTTCATCAACCGCTGAAGTTGAACACTTTCAGTGACCGTTGAGCCAGGGTTAACTACTCTCAACGAACACATAGAATCCAAGGTTCAATTACCACATAGGTTTAATCATTGGCGACTGAAGATACATGGAAAAACTCATCGACCACTAAAGAGAGAAAACCTTTGGTGAACAAAACATATAGTGATCCTTGGCGACCATATAGGGAGAGAAATACTCATCAACCACATGATCAAGAGGTTGTTCATCACCATGAAACTAAAAATAATCGAGGAGTAAAACACAAGGAAAAGATCATCTCCAAAACCCTAAATCAACCATAATCATGAGAGAAAACCAAACCATGATTTAGAGAGAGAAAACCATCATTTAGCACATGCATGCAAGGATCAAACCTCCATCATCAAGCAAGATAATCATGCACAAAGATTAGTATTTATCAACAGAAATATACTTGCTCAAGATCACCATAAAAACATAAAGCCTAGAACATAGATATCATCATTCCACTTATAACCATATCTTAAAGGTAGATTAATTGCATGCAAAGTTAAGTGTAAAATAATCAAGGAGAAAGTTATATAGTGGGCCTCAAAAGAGAAGAAGAAACTCCAAGAGCAAGGAACCTTCAAAAAGAGAGAGAAAACCCTAGCTTGATCACCACTCTCACCCAAGATAGCTCCACCTCCAAGAAGGAAACAAAACACTAGGCCAAAGAGTAAGAAAGACAGAAAAAACTCTAGGCTGACAATACAACAAAAGGGAAGTCCTTCAAATCAACTCAAGCACTACCATGAAAAACCATGAACTCATCCAAGAAGAGAGAAGTTCTTCAAGCTCAACTCAAGCCCCACCATGGATGCTCCATGGGTTCAGCTAGGAAGAGAAAGAAGAAGTGGGTAGGGAATGAAAATAAAGGTCAAGAGGTAGATCACTTAACAAGACAAAAGGATCACCAAACGATCACCAAGGAAGGGTTGCTCCAAACCCTATATCAACATTTAAGATGGATCAGCCACTTGAACTCCACTTTCACCATCAAGAACAAGGCGATGAGATCCAAGAAAGAAGAGTGAAAGAAAGGAGCAAATGGTTTAGTTTCATACAAGGTGAGAGGTTTATACATCCTAGGGTTAGGGAGAGAAGGGAGGTTAGGTATATAGCAAACACATGCCATGTGTTCAAAAAAACTCATCCATACAAGCACTACACTCAAACATGCAACTTAGGGTGTTAAAACCATGAAAACTCAATGACCACTTTGGCCCATGAAAATTGTTGACCGCTAAAGATTAGGAGGGAATACGGTCGCTGAAATTTTCAATGACCACAAGGTCAAAAACTCAACGATTACATAGACCAAACTCTAGGGTTTCTTGGTGACCAAAGAGGGTTCATGGGCTCAACGACTGGAAAGACCACTAGGAACTCCTCAAACCTCATCGACCACCAAGGAATCATGAACCAAAAGATATTTGGCAACCACAAAAACCAAAGCCCATTGGTCAAACACATAGCAAGGTCAACCATCAACTTAGGGTATCCAAGTAAACCCTAATAATCAACATAACATTCCACCTCATCAAATCAAGATGAAACAAGGATCCCCAAAGCAATAATCTCTCCAACATGATGTCAAATCATGTGAGGAACACGAAGCATGTGACAAACTATAAGAAAAACCCCAAACATGGGTAATTTGAAATTAGGTCCAAAACAAGCACATAAAAGGAAAACTTGCTAAAACATCATCCAAACTGAACCAAACTTGAAACATATGCCCATAACATATTATTAAAGCAAATCAAAAGGTTATATTAAGGTTCTAAGCATCTAATTATGCTAATAAAGCAATATCAACCAAAAATCTAGGTCATGGGTCTTATGGGGAAGCTATTCGGGCACTCAATTCTAGATGAAGTAAGTGTTGGGTTTTGTGGAGGAAACATGCACGGTGGAAGCAACAATTTTTTTCCCATGCAACCAGCAATATGATCTCGTCGACAATAGTGTATTTAGAAAGAGTGTCTGCGGGATATACCTTGTCACGGAATAAGTCCGGTGACGTCCTATTGCACATATCCTATGAGGAGGGACCAGTGTCAATCCTTGATAAACGAATTAAAAAGTTAAAGAAGAAAGATATAAGTCTTGTGAAAGTCCTCTGGAACCATCGTGGTATTGAAGAAGCCACTTGGGAGTTAGAGGATGAGATGAGAAGGAAGTATCCTGCCCTTTTCTCTTAGTATGTTTATCGATTTCGGGGACGAAATCCTTGTAAGGGGTGGATAATTTGTAACATCCCTGACCTGGGTTATGAGTTAACCCTAGGTGTTTTTCCTAAATATGTGAATAAATCTTTGTGATTAACTCTGAGCATGTAATTAAGTTCTCAGAAACATATATTTCAGTATTTGCTCCTTTTTATTTAAAGTTGTAGCATTGTTTTGATATGCAGGGACCTATGTGTAATTTACCCAGCTAAAAGGGGTTAGCTTGCAATTTGCACATGTTGAGATGTTCCTCTGATGTTGAGACATCATGAAAATCTTTTTGGTAAGTTTGAGGGATTTCCCAAGCTAGGGCACCAAGGTGCAGCTGTGGAAGCAATACCGGTGCTTGAAACCCTAGTTTGGGGAAAAATGTAATTTACCCAAATTAATGGATACAAATTGTGAAATATGTCATCTAAAGTATCTTTTTAGACTCTTGCCATCATTTAGAGAAGAAATGATGAGGAAGTCACCTCAATTGAATTATCAGATTATGAGATATACCTTGTGATTGAATAATCAGGGTATATGTGCAATATTTCTTTATGTATGTACCTCATTATTAGCTTGCTCTCCTTTACCTTCTTTTCCTAAGACCTTAAGAGAAGGTTTGTCCTTAGAATAAAGAGGAAGGGACGATCAAGTAAAGAAGGAGGGACCTAGTTGGAATTATGGACAACTTATGAACTAATGTCGAAAATCCTACCCCATGTATATAAGCTCTCCTTCCCTTAGTTGCAAGGGAACTCACTCTTCGTTCCCTTACTGTTTCATTTCACCGAAGACGACCAAGGACTTCCTTGGAGCTAAGGAGGACAACCAAGGGGTGCAAGGTAGGTTTAAACCCCTCTTCTTGCTTAAATTTCATGGTTAGAACTCGAATTCAAGGTCATCTTCATGGCTAACTCTTGAAACCCTACCTTTCTAGCCGTCTCTGTTCATCCTTCCTTGGAGCTTTCACCTTGGCTAACCTGTAAGAACTCAAGGAAGCCATTAGAGCTTGGATCTTGAAAGCTTGGAGCTCAAGAAGCAAGCTTTAGGCGGGTTTTATAACTCTAAACCCATGCTTTACCATGTGCATCTTTATATGCGTTTTAATGATAGCTCTTAGTATTTCCCTACTTTTCCCTGCTATTTTTGTAAGTAAATCCATGGGATAATCATACTGTTCTTGAGCTAGGAGATGAAGGCGTGATTTCCAAGAAAAACCCACCGCTTTTCACTTCCTTAAACGGTCTCAAACGTTTGCTCTCTCGGTCTCAAGACCGCGAGGTGGGCAAACGGTCTCGAGACCGCGACAGGGAAAACGGTCTCCAAGACCGTTTGTCCCCGTTGACCGAGCGTGGACCGTATAAGAAATCTGTTCTTAATTATATAGGATAATTACCCTCAAAATTTAGGAGGCTAACTCCAAGGTAATCGGGAGATATGACCTTTTTAAGTAACAACTTTATTTGAATTTATTCCTGATTTTCAAACGGACTGAAATTGCCTTTTTGGGCAAACGGTCTCAAGACCGTGTAAGGTCGTTGACTAAGCGTTGAACGTATGATATTACTGTTCAAAATTATGTTAATTAACAACTCACCATGTTTGATGGTCTAATTCCAAACGGGCTAAGAGTTGAAGGGTGTATACTAGGGCTAACCCTAGATGAAATCAGTACTGAAATTATGGTGACCTAATTAGGGTTTTTAGGGTTGATTGACCTAAACGGTCTCAAGACCCTTTGGGGGTCACCAAACGGTCTCAAGACCGAGAGTACAATCACCCAAGACCGTTTGAAGGTCTAGGGTTGAGTAATTTGACCAATTGAGGACCCAATTGCAAATAAGTTATCAATTTAATCAAAATTCTATTTTGTGACTCAATCATGGTTCAACCCCTATCAAATCACCTTAGATTTTGATGAAATCTTGGACAAACGGTCTCAAGACCATGTGGGGTCCACCCACATGACCTCAAGACCATTTGGGCCAAGTTTGGGCCCAATTGGAGCTCAATTGAAGGGTTCAACCTTGTGTTGATGCACATTGTTGAGTGTTGATGGGTGAACATTGATAGATCCTAATTGAATCGATTTCAATCATAATTGGTCAACAATTGAGGGTCAATTGAATGACCAATTGGTTAAGCATAACCTTAATTAACCCAATCCATAGCTGGTCAACATAGATGGGACCTTTTGAAGGCTTCAACCTCGATTGACATTATCAGTTGCATCTTTGAGTCTTGATTGAAGGACCAAGCGGCTGAGACCATGAGAGCCTCGCGGTCTCAAGACCGTGAGAGGGCTTGCGGTCTCAAGACCGTGAGGGGGCTCACAGTCTCAATACTGAGAGGAGGCTCGCGGTCTCAAGACCGCGAAGGGCCTCGCGGTCCTGAGGTCAAACTAGCTAAACGGTCTTCATGACCCTCGCGGTCTTAACCTCAAGTGGAGTCTTCGCGGTCTTGAATGCATGATGGTTCGCGGTCTTGAATGCATGATGGCTCACGGTCTTGAAGCCTACGGGGGCTCGCGGTCTTGAATTTAGAAGGAGGCTCGCGGTCTTGGAAAGTCAAAGTGGGCAAACGGTCAACACTTTCAACCAATCTCAACTCAATTGATGATTAATGATTGAAATCAATCAATGTGATTCAAGGTTGACCTCATTCAATCATTTGATGATGTAAATGGTTCAATTTTGCCCAAATCAAACCCTAATGATAATCTAGGATAGTAAGGGGTTATTTGACTAAGGTTTTTGACCATAATGACGATCAATGGGGTGAATTACCAAAATACCCCTAAAGGGTCAATTGAGTTATACCTTGCTCAATTCAAACCCTAATTACATGAGAATGATGTTTTTAGTCATAATGACTCTATCCAACTTGATATAGTCTAATGTTACCATCAACCATTAGTATGATGAAAGAGAGAGTACTCTAGAGAGAGAAAGTACCCTAGAGAGAGAAAGTAACTCTAATCACATAATGGTGATGCTTTTGGCTATGTTAGCCTATGATGACTCAATCTAACCTGTTTTAGAGTGATGTTGACATCACCTAACATTATGATGAGAGAGAAAGTACTTCTAGAGAGAGAAAGTACTTCTAGAGCGAGAAAGTACCCTTTTTAAAGTGGAAACTCAAGTAAAGCATCTCCAATGCACATAAATGAGCATAATTAGGGTATGATCCACCTGTGTGAGATCATAGAAACCCTAATTATGATAAATGATGAACCTTTAACTAATTCAAGAGCATCAATGAAGATGTTACTCATACATGATGATGTTATGAGTTTAATTCACCTTGATGTGAATAGTAAACCCTAATTCAAGGGTGATGACATGTAATGTACAGTCCTCCGAATGCATCACGGGAAGATCCAGTGGAACTCATTTAGTGCAGTGATGTACGCTGCTCGTAGCGTGTATGGACGGTCATTAATGTCTTCCAAATGCAGGCGTATTAGCGTCTAAATCTATACTTTGTCCACGCAGATGGACTGGAACTCCACATCAGTCTTCCTAAGCTGACAGGAAGGAGTAGCCTATGTGTAAAGACGTGCTGGTGTCGCGGTGCTCTCCTTTCTCTCCTGAGGATGGTGACAGCTAGGGTTTACATACGTGAGTGTAAACTGAAAAACATTCTCTCAATATCTTGTAAAGACATCAGCCATCAAGCCCCTTTAAATAGGAGACTAAAGGAATCAAGGTTTCCCAGACCCTTCAGTAAGAAGAAAGATTGTGTTAATTAAAATGCTCATGGATTAATTAGAATATTCTGGAATTAATTAATTAACCAATTAATCGTATTAATTGATTAATTAATATCTGACTCCATGCAATTACTCGGGATGTCTCTATGGGCATACATACCAATAGATTCCCACTTGCACTTAGAGCCAGTCACTCCAATTAATTGGCTTAAACATTTTAACATATTCTTATATTATTCTAATCGATTACATAAACATTTTAGTAATCAATGTTATTCGAAACAATTTCGATCAAATCCACAATTATACTCCTATTCCAACACATCCTATGTGTGTGACCTGGTAGGCTCCAAATTACGTTGGCAATGATATCCGTAATCATATTATGATTTCACAAGCAATGATTGGTATCTAGAAAGACTTCATTGCCAACCAAGTAATTGGAGAAGTTGGAGAACAACTTAACCTATCATTCATCATTGGTGTTACAATGATTGTATAGTTCTTTTGTTGCTGATATCCAGATTGAATTTGAGTCATAGAACATCATCCTCTTCAATGTTCAATCCATGTTCCTTGAACTAGAGCAGACTGTCTGAGATGTATGTAAGCTCAATATCACATATTGACTCACATCAGCATGGCCATGCATTTCTCAGTCTCGCTTATCAAGTGGACAGAATATCAAACTCTCATAGGAAGGAAAAATTCCATCTACATCACTCACAATCATCCCCATGTGTCACAGTGCACCCAAGCACCATCTTTATGGAAATCCTTATTCAAGACCATAGTAGATGATGTCAAAGTACATCGAATGACATGTGATAAGTGTAGTGACTTCAGGTCTAAGAACCACAATCACCACCATCACTATGAGATGTGACCCTAACTACCAATCATGGTATCCATGTGTCACTCTCAAGGTGGGTCTGTCTAATACATTGTTCTCTAACAAGTATCTATGTATCTAGTTTGATATTTCCATATCATGGCTAATGAGATTCTTCCATCAACCAATATACATTGTAATCTTATGTGTTATTGATGTCTATGGATATTTCCACCATAACAACCGACTAGGGACAAAACAAGAATACATACTCTTAACTACATATGATCACACTATTCAGTCATCAACCTGAAGACATATGTCATTGAGTATATTATTCGGTAGACATCTATAAGTTTTGTGGTCATCTCACAATATAAAACACAAACATATAGATTGGAAACTTTTTTTTAATGATATGATCAATATAGTATTACAAATTGTTTACATAATATCCCATTACAATCATCAAATGATAGCCTATTTGGGCATACATACGAATACAATACAATTTGCACTTATACCCAATCACTCATGAATCTCAATCCAAGTGATTGAACTTGTCTTTCATGTTTCTTCTATGAAAATGCTTTTATGAGCGGGTCAGCTACATTGCCTTGTGTAGATACTCTAATAATCTTCACATCTCCTCACTGTACGATCTCTCATATGAGATGGAACCACCATAGAATATATTTGGAATGCTGGTGCGATCTTAGTTCTTTAGCCTGTGTAATTGCTCCATTGTTGTCACAACAACTCAATTTCATCACTAGCACTTGGAACCACTCCAAGTTCAGAAATGAACTTCTTGATCCACACAACTTCCTTTGCAACATTAGATGTGGAAATATAATTGGCCTCTGTTGTAGAATCCACAATCGTCTCTTGATTGGGTCTCTTCTAGCTCACAGCTCCGTTGTTCGGGAAAAACACAAATCCAGATTGTTATCTATAGTCATCTTTGTCAGTTTGGAAGCTAGAATCAGTGTAACCCTTTATCACACGCTCTTCCTCACCACCGTATACCAAGAATTGATCCTGAGTCCTTCTCAAGTACTTTAGTATGATCTTTACGGATGTCCAATGACATTCACCTGGATCTCACTGATACAAACTTGTCATGCTCAAAGCATACGACAGATCATGACGAGTACAAAACATCACGCACATGATAGATCCAATTGCTGATGCATATGTAATCTTACTCATGCGCGCCCGTTCATCACATGAACTAAGACATTGAACTTTAGAGATCATAACCCCATGGGACATGGGCAAGCTACCTCTCTTAGAACCCTCCATGCTAAACCTCTTTAGCACCTTGTCAATGTATGTGCTCTGGCTTAGGCCTAGAAGCCTTCTAGATCTATCTCTATAGATCTTGATTCCTAGTATATAGGATGCTTCGCCTAAATCTTTCATAGAGAAGGTCTTCCCTGACCAACCTTTTACTATATGAAGAGTAGGGATGTCATTTCCCATCAATAGTATATCATCCACATAAAATATGAGAAATACAACTGTGCTCCCACTAACCTTTTTGTAAACACAAGGTTCATCTTCATTTTAACTAAAGCCAAACTTTTTGACTACTTCGTCAAAACATAGATTCCAGCTCTATGATGCTTGCTTCAATCCATAGATTGACCTTTGTAGCTTACAAACTTTATTGGCTTCCTTCAAATTGATAAAACCCTCAAGTTGTGTCATGTACACATCCTCGAGTAAATTCCCATTAAGGAATGCTATTTTAACATCCATCTGCCAAATCTCATAGTCATGATAAGCTGCAATGGCAAGCATGATCATGATGGATTTAACTATGGCAACTGGTGAGAAGGTCTCATCATAATCAACACCTTGAATTTGATGGAATCCTTTCACATCCAATATACCTTTATATGTTTGAACATTTCCATCCATGTCAGTCTTCTTCTTGAAGACCCATTTTCACCCTATGGGTTTTACCCCATCAGGTGGAACCACCAAGGTCTAGACCTTATTGGTGTACATTGATTCCATCTCAGATCTCATGGCTTTGAGCCATTTCTCAGATTCTGGTCCCTTAGTAGCTTCTAGATAAGAAGTTGTCTCATCTACTATGCCCAATTCATCAGTGACTTGAGTCACGAGAAATCCAATTCTCTCAGGCTCAAGTCAGGTCCTACTAGACCAACGAGGTTCCTGTGTCACATTTGGAACTTGAAATTCCACAACAGTTTGTGAGACTTCATGGTCCTTATGTACCTCCCCGGGTTCTCTGCTTTCTTGTTGATCTCAAACTTCTTTGAGCTCTACAATCCTCCCACTGATTCCTTTAGAAATAAATTCCTTTTTAAGAAATACATCAGTCCTAGAAACAAACACTTTGTTGTCAGTTGGTATGTAGTAGTATCCCCGAGTTTCCTTGGGGTATCCAACAAAATAGCATTTTTTAGATTTGGGTCCAAGATTTTTAGGAAATTCTTTCCTAACATAAGCTTCACATCCCCAAATCTTTAACATAGACAAATTGGGATGATTCCCATTCCATATCTCATATGGTGTCTTTTGAACCGATTTGGAAGGTACACGGTTAAGTGTAAACACTACGGTTTCAAGAGCATATCCCCCGAATGATATTGGAAGTTTGGCTAAACTCATCATTGATCATACCATGTCTAATAATATATGATTCCTTATTTTTGACACACTATTATGCTTTGGTGTAACTGGTGGATTCCATTGTGATACAATACCATGGTCTCTCAGAAGGTCCTCAAACTCTTGACTTAAGTATTCACCACCTAGATCTAAATGGAATGCTTTAATACTCTGATCAAGTTGCTTCTCTACTTCATTCATGAAAGTCTTAAACATTTCAAGAGTTTCTGACTTGTGTTTCATAAGATATACATAGACATACCTACTGAGGTCATAATTGAAGGTAATGAAGTATTGATAGTCTCCTCTAGCATTTGATCTAAAACATCCATTGTTATAACCCCAATTTTTGGGTACAATTAGTGAGAAATGTGATTTATCATATTAAAGATAATTGAACAAATAATGATGTAATTTCTTTTGAATAAATGGATTTATTTCACAATAGCCTTGATTGGTTGCTTTGTGGGCTTAATTAGCTATTGGGCCCAATAATAAGGAAATTCAATTAGTAAATGGATAATTGAATTTTTAAGAAGAGAAATATGTAGAAACCTGTAGAAGGCAAATCCAAAGAGGATTTCGTGCCTCTTGGGTTCCTTGGGTACCAAGGAGTCCAAGGTTGCAAAAAGAAAGCAATAAGAAAAGAAAAGGTTAATTAAGTATTTCTTTATTAAGAAAGAAATTTAAAATAATGATAAAATTTGGAAAATGAGTGGAAAGAGGCATAAACGAGATTTCTTGGTTAAATTTCGTATCCATGAGGTTGATAATATTAAAAGGAATGCTAATGAGGAAAATAAAAGAGAAATAAAGAGAAATCCTCAAAAAGAAATATTTTAATAAGAAATACACATGATAATGAAGAATAATGCATAAAGATGCATCTAGAAGGATAATAAGTATCCAATAAAAAGAATTTCGAAATAATGGAGTATCTTGGGATCCAAGGAGTCCTAATAAAGAGGAAAGAAAGAGAAAATACTAAAGAGGCAAAATAAGAGGATAATGTGTTGCTTTATTAATGAATTACGTGGTATTGTTTAAAAGGATGATATTTTCTATAACGGAAAATAGGAATTCGTGGCCAATAGATTAAAAGGCAAATAAAGAGAGTGAAGGAGAGGAATTTCGAATTACTAATATATAAAGGAAAGAGAATATTCAAATAACATAATTATCAAAGGAGAGAGAGGGTTTGCTTCGCAACCAAGGAAGGTATGTTTCCTTTCAAGAACAGGACTTGAGTCCTCAAGGAGGCACGCCCTATGGCTCTGTACTCACCCCTATATAAGGGGTAGAGTGTTTGATTCGAGTTCTAAAGGAGTCCTATGTCTTTCTCTCTCTACCCCATTGCTTCTTCACGTTTGAAACCCTAACCCTGGGTTATAGCTTATCTACGGAGCGTCGAAGGACCAGAGGATGACCTTAGTTGTTGCTGCATGTTCCAATGAACCCAGAGGAAGGTTGGCCGACGATCTCATGCCCAGGATCTCGCGCCGTGACCGCTTCTAGGCTGCAGTGAAGGCTGCCAATGCTTGTCCCAAAGAGCGCCAGAGAGGACACCCTGGCCGAGGAGTGCAGGCGCCCTACGTGCGCCTATGAGTGACGAAGTTGAAGGAGCAAACTCCGGCAAGGATGGCGGCCTAGGGAGGGAAGGCGAGCCCATGCGAGGCTGCAAAACGTGGCTGTAGGGTCGGCATGGATGGCGGACCTAACCTACCCAAACTAGAAGAACTGGTCGAGCGAGGAGCACCAGCGCGGGCGCGACGGAGGCCGACGGTGCCAGGGGACCCGTCCCCAAGGGCCATCGGGGTCCGGGGGAGGAAGGGAAGCTCTACCCATGGCCGCTAGGGCGGCAGGCGGCAGTTGACGCGAGGTAGAAGAAGCTAAAAACAAGTTGGACAGTTTTACCCTCAGCCTCACACAGGATGGGCCACTCAAGTGAGGGGCAGAAGTGTCATTTGACTCTAATTCAATCAAACAACGTCGCATGTGCAAGGATGACGTGGCGCTTCCCTATTGGTCCAGTAAGTGATTCAATGAAAAATTCATATTTATTTAATCGTAGCTCGGATTAAAACAAGTTATATATGAATTTTGATCAGGAGAACGAGACAAATCCAATAAAAATGGTTTTATATCCTGAGTCTGATCATAATTTGAAATGTAGTGTAAATTATCATCTTTAATGAATTAAAGATTAAGAAACCCTATTTTGATATGATTAATGTGTTTAATAGGGTTTAATGGATCTTTAGAGTTGATATTAATCTGTTAAATGTAAAAAGGAACATTGAGTTCAAAAAGGAAGAACTTTGCACATGATTAGTCTAATTTAGGGTTTATGTGCTTAAATATGCATGAAATTTGAAAAGGGCATAAAGTTATCATCTTTAATGATTCAATTAAGGAAAAACCCTTAGATTTGATGATAGATGGATAATTCAAGATGATATTACCCTGTTGTTAATAAAAGAGAAAATAGGATTTAAAAATATGATCTTTTTATATATCTGGTTTAATTTAGGGTTTCGTGCATGATTATGCACTAATGAGCTTGAAAACCTTAATTTTGATGAATATGTCTTTTAATTGGTTTAATTATGTAAATCCATGAATAAAATAGAGATGTGATAATCCTAAGCCAATTTGAGCATAAAAGATCCTTAATGTGGATAATTTGAGTAATTAGGGTTTTTATGAGTGGAAAAGTTGTTTTAGGGTTTGTTAACTTAAAAAGGATAAAGTTTGAGAAATTGATCTAAGAAACCATAATGCATACTAATGAGACTTAGAAACCTTAGAAAGGTGTCCCAAGTCAATAAGGAGTTGTTTGGGATATGCTTGTGACATTTAGGCATTATACATGTTTTCAGGATCAATGTTTGCTTGATTGATTGATTGGCTTGCTTGATTGGACATCTAGTTGGATTTGGATAAATTGTTACTTGAGATCTCCAAGACAGGTATGTGGTTAATTATGAATAACCGCTTTAGTTTCCCGATGGATTCCCGGATGTTTAATCTCATTGAATGCAACTAAACTGTTGGATGTTTATTTATTTCATGCAACTATAAAGTGACTATGATTATCACTATAAATGTGCATATATAACTGGCTAGATCCGGGTCCACCTCTGTTACTTTGAAAAGCCTAAAAAAAGGGTAATCTTAGAGCAAGGTCTAGGTTACCGAGAGTTAGAAACTGGGCTACCTACATGTAGTGCCATGATACTCTTTAGCATATCCCGAGTTAAGGAGTGGTCTACTTACGAGTAGTGCCATGTGACTCAACCCTAGAAACTGGTTCACTTATAGGTGGATCATGAGGGGTTTAATGGGGACAACACAGAGCATAGGGTACTCTTGGATTGCGGAGTGATATCTAAAACGTAATATTGGTTGTTAAATAAGTAATTGAATGATTAAATTGTTATCATAGTTGCATGTTTATTGTTTCCCCCACATACCAGCTACGACTGACTGACGTTTTGTTTGTCAGTGTTTTAGGTACAATGAAAAGAACAAACAGTAAAGTGGCACATGTGATACTAAATGAGAATTAAAGTGCAAAGGAGGATTAGATAGATTAGTATTGGTGTGGATAGAAGTTTAGAGATCCAAGTTTTCAAAAGGTATGCAAAAATTTATTTTCTTACAGCTTTCAATATAGTATGTTAAAATTCGATAATTATTCTTGGTTAATTGCCGAACCTTTGATCCGGAAGTCATGGGTGCGGCTTCGACCTCTCGGTCTCCCTTAATTGGGGGTTATCGGGAGGTGGGGTCGTAACATCCACATACATTAGTTTGTATGAGCCCTAGCAGACCACTGGCTCTCTCACTATGTCTAGTGAAAGGATTCTTGGTTATCTTACCTAATAAACAAGCCTCACATGTCTCTAATGATTCAAAATCAAAGGAGTCTAGATAACCATCCTTTTGGAGTCTAGATATGCGCTTCTCATTTATGTGCCCAAGACAAAAATGCTATAAGTATGTTTTGTTTGATTTGTCAAGTTTTAGCCTTTTAGTTTTACATTGTATATGCTAGTCTCAAGTTCTAACAAGTAGATACCATAAGACATAGGGGCATTGCCATAAAAGATCTCCTCTTTAGAAATAGAAATCATTCCATTCTTAATGTGAAATTCGAATCCAATCTTGTCCATACAAGATACAGAAATAATATTTCCATTAACGACAGGTGCATAATAGCAATTATGTAATTCTATTACAAGTCCCATAGGAAATGATAAACTAATAACTCCAACTATAGTGGAAGCAACTCTTGCTCCATTATCAACCCATAGCTCGACTTGGCCCTTTCGTAAAGGCTTCCTTCTTATCAGATCCTGCATATTTGAACATATGTGAGATCCACATCTGGTATCCAATACCCATGACGAAGAAGTATTTAAGTTTATCTCAATGATGTATATACCTAAAGTGGAGATCTCTATCCCCTGCTTCTTCTTCCTCAGTTCCTCTAGGTAGAGAGGACAATTTCTTTTCCAATGTCCAGCCAGGTGACTATGGTGACAACTGCCTTCTTTGGAGATCCCACCTTTAGCTTTGAGCATGGATTACTTTGGCTTATGCTCGGCTTTAGAACCTTTCTTAGCCTTGCCTTTTCCTTTTGACTTTCCCTTTATCCTGTTGATCATCATCACAAACTTGGGCTTATCTTTCTTCATTTGCGCTTCAACTGTCTTCAACATGCCCAACAATTCTGACAATTGCTTGTCAAGATTGTTCACGTTGTAGTTCATGAAAAAATGACTATATGATTCAGGAAACATTTGTAGAATCACATCATTGGCCAACTCTTAACCTAGGGGAAATCCCAACTTGGATAGGCTTTCCAAGTACCCAATCAAGGTGAGTATGTGGGTACTAACTGACTCTCTCTCTTTCATCTTGCTTCTGAACAAAGCCGTGGAGACATCATATCTCTTCTGTCTTGCTTGATAATGATACATGTTCTTGAGATGTGTTACCATTTCCATGACATTCATGTTCTCATGCTGCTCTTGCAACTCATAGTTCATTGAGCACAACATGAGGCACTTGACATCCACAACATCATCAAGATGCTTCTTGTAAGCATCCTTTTCAGCCTTGGGTACATTTGAGGCGGGTTCCCCTAGCTCTAGTGTTTTAAGGACATAGAGCTTACACTCCTATGTGAGAACAATTCTCAGCATCCTAAACCAATTTTGAAAGTTGATTCTGGTAAGTTTTTCCTTCTCAAGGACTGATCGCAATGAGAATGTGTGAGTGTTGTTTGCCATTGGATTGCTACAAAATAAAAAGTTTGCATTTAGTCCAAAACATTTTGACTTGTAAAGATTTGATAAACGAGATTAATTAGGCCTTTACTTAATTATGATCGTACTATTTTATTCAAATTGATAGCCCTCACTATGAACTTATAAGATTGTAGCATACAACCTTCTAGTGAGCCAAGATCCAAAATAATTGGATCAATGCCCAGCCAGCACTGACATCAAAGACAAAATACTAAGGTAGGCAACTTTTGCCAATTGCATCATATGCAACTCTTGGATAGATGATCATGCATAACTCCTTGCCATGATGCATCTATGTGCCTCTAGGTACTTGATACTATCAAGGTTTCATAGTTAAGTCCAACCCATATGCCAACATGATGAGTGTGCACCGTACGGAGGCAGACCCACACACCCACCATCACACTTCCATGAGATAGATAGTGTACCACTCGGAGGTGTGCCCACACATAGTCGATCAAGCTTTTCATGTGTGTTTCTTTATAGAAGGAAACTAAAACTTAATATTAATAATTGAGGGGTTTTATTAATACATATACATATCCAAACACCACATACTTATAGTACGTATCATGTACTACTGTATCCACAATCGAAAATGATATTCATGCAATCACAAACACAAAAATATCAGTTATGACCATACTATTGTAATCCTTTAGAGCCACAAAGGATTAAGGTCCACCTAAGGTCTTATTCATCTCATGCAACAACACATGTGAATCAACCTATAAGGATCACCATTACAATGAACAACTTCATGGATGCACCGTGAGGTTGGAACATCAAATTGCTTCTCCATGGATGCTCCTTGGAGTTGGATCTTTAGGTTGCTTCATGGAATTGGATCTTCAGGTTGCTCCTGCATGGACGCTCCTTGGAGTTGAATCTTCAAGTGGCCTCCTTGCATCAAGTTTACAAAGACTAAAACTAATTCTATCTCTATTACATCATATGACACTACTTCATTTTTGGCCAATAACGTCACTACCGAAAGTGTCCTTTTTACTAGAAAAACTGACCTATTGCATCATTTCTTTAAAAAAAACCAAAGCAATAAGTCATTAGTAAAAAATCTGAGTACCGGTTGAGGTACAAGGTCGGTTATACTAAAGATAATCGATGCTACAAAAGACCCGCGAAATCAAAATTTCACTCACACACATAAGCATAACATCGGTTTTATAAGAAAGCTGACCCAACATGTTTCCCGCGGCGAAAATTGGCTCTATTTTGCCTTCGTGTGTTGATAAGTGTCGAGCTATAGGGCCGGTTATTGCCAAATAACCGACCTAGAAGTGTACAAAAAAATTCATATACCGCTTAGCTCTGTTGGGTCGGTTTTTAACACCCAACTGACCTAGTAGGTTCAATTTCATGAGACTTCTTGGGTCGATTTTACCCAGATAACCGACCTTGCAATTGGTTTGGCGACTACTGCCTGTAGGGTCAATTTTTCACTTAATAAGCGACGTTGTAGCTAGTTTGTTTGAGGAGTGCTTTCTCTGTTAGGTTAGTTTTAACCAAATAACCATCCCTATAGGCCGGGCTCCGGTTAAAATCATGACTCTTGCTCTCGATTTCCAGCAGGTGCACAGGTCTCTTTTCTTCCTTTGAGGGTTTCCGCTCCTTTCTTCATTCGATGATGACGACGGTGTATTGCCTCCCCAACAACCAATCACGGCCGTGCTGCCTCTCGGACCAGAGAGTAAAATAGAAGGGGGGAGGGGATGAGAATTGCGATGGGACCGCCTGGACTAGACACAATACTGCAAGTTTAGGGCTACTCGAGCGACTGAGAGGCAAGGCAACAAGCTCCACCATGGCGGTGGCACCCTATGGTTGGAGCAACTAGAGAAGGGGGAAAAAGGCTCTAGGGTATAGTGGTTGGTTGGTTGGTCCCCATAGGGTACAACAAGGGTCGCCTATCTAACCACTGTGTTGTTGTAAGGGTCCCTGACCACCATCTCCGACGCCCAACTCTCCATTCTTCTACCGCGCAAGCTTTTCACTACCTTCGACCTCTGTTGTCGACCTCTACCACCGCACCATCGTCGACCTCGACCATCACCATCGTCCTCTCCCGTGCATATCCCTACTAGTGTTGATGGACGTGGTGTCGATGTCCCATCACCAGCTACATCCCACCCACTTGCGCCGAGCCACTCAGTCCTACAGACAAGGTACGGAGAACATGCTCCCTACCTTTTCTCTTTGTTTCCATTAGTCTTTCTACACTTCGTCACCACACAATATACAGATACAAAAAAAAGATAAACCATCCTACCTTTTTCTTCACTTTTTCAACCGGGAAGTTATTTTCTTAGTTACTTACTACCCAATGTTGTTCTCACTGTCAATTACACACAAGTGACAATTGCCTATAATAATTTTGTATCGCCTCTACACATTCACACATATGTTACCAAGTGTGCATTTGGATTCTTCCTCCTCCTTACTGGCAGTAAGTCTGACATAATGATAAGGACCCATCCTTTTTACCTAAATTTGTTGTAGTTCCGCCGGCCATATATACTGAACCCTCACCTCTTCAATTGCAGGTCTTTAAGCAATCCAACAACTAGTCATCCTCTTTCCCGTAGAAGCTCCATCACTCAGTGGTCATCCTCTTGCTCTTTGCCACCTGCACGCCTTCCACTGCCTACAGTCTTCTCTCATTTTCATCTCGGCGGCTCAGGTCAGTTACATTGTTTTTCCATTTTATTTGACTAGTAACCCAACCAATAATAAAAACATGTATTTTTTCATGTCTACATTTTATTATCATTCACATATGTAATCATGGTATACATTCTAGAAATATGAGGTAGACATTGTGTAGTACCAGATTGACACTTTAGGGTTTATAGATGAGATCATCAATGCATGGTGTTTAACTTAATATATAAATATGACAATAATACATTTATATATTAACTTAGAAACCCATTCAAAATTTACTCATTAGGAGTAAATTTTGGATAGTCCCTGGTCTGGGACTATTTTTGGATATTTAATCTCACTTAGCATGTAAGTGTATTTGTATGTTTAGTTTTAAAGAAAATTTTAGTAGTATTTCCTCATTTGTTCTCTGGGTACATATGTTGGTGGTAATTTGCCATTTACATCAATGTACTTGGAGAACTTAGGGGAAATGCTTCTGAAATTTTCTTGAAAACTAAACATACATTATACAGTTACTAGTGAGATTAAATATTCAAAAATGGAATAGGTGGTACACTTTAGTATAAAAGTAATTAACTTCCTATCAATAAAAACTTACAACTTATAGTATCAATATTAAATTCTCAGCTTTATAATTAATTTTAATGTGATCTAGAAAATGGATCAAAGTTGGATGTATATCAAGAACCGTTGCAGTCCAGAGTTTGCCAAGGGTCTTGATGAATTTATCAGCTTTGCTGAGGAACATAGGAAACTACCTATAGATAGGTTCTATTGCCCATGTTGAAATTGTGGTAACAATTTGAAAGTTGATAATGTTAAGGAAATTAAGAATCATGTCATATGCAATGGGATCATACAAGGTTATCATGAATGGTATTGGCATGGAGAGAAATTTAATTATACGAATAGTTGTGGTATAGAATATATTGATTATGATGATAATGTCAATGATGAACCGATTCATGATGATATGGTTGCTGAGATGCTACGTAGTTGTCGGGACAATATCATTGATCCACCCTCTTTATTTGCAAACTTATCCATGATGTTGAAATACCATTATATAAAGGTTGTACTAAGTTCACGAGGTTGATTGCTGTCATGAAATTATATACTCTTAAAGCTCAAAACCGGTAAAGCGATAAGAGTTTCACTTCACTATTATCTTTGTTAAAGGAAATTCTTCCTGAAGGCAACGAGCTTCCAATTTCAACATATAAAGCAAAGAAAATAATGTTCCCAATGGGAATGGAGGCAAAGAAGATTCATGCATGTCCAAATGATTGTGTGTATATCATATGGACTATAGTAATTTGATAAATTGTCCAAAATGTGGTGCGTCAAGATACAAGACCACAAATTCAAGTAAGGCTAAAAATGGCTCACCTGCCAAGGTGTTTTGGTATCTACCAATAATACCACTATTTCAACGCTTATTTGCTAATACTAAAGATGCGTAAAATTTGTCTTGGCATGGGGAGTTAAATGTCAATGATGATGGCATCCTACGACATGCATCTGATTCACCACAATGGAAGAAAATTGATTTATTATACCCTCAATTTGGTAAAGAAACAAGGAACTTAGGACTTGGACTCTGTACATATGGAATGAATCCTTATGGTACATTAAGCAGCCAACATAGCACTTAGCTTGTAATGATTGTTATATACAATCTTCCTCCTTGGTTGTGTATGAAAAATAAGTATGTCATGTTGTCAATATTGATATCAGGGCCCAAGCAACTTGGAAATGACATTGATGTTTACCTTCAACCTCTAATTGATGACCTAATGAAACTATGGGAAGAAGGTGTTATGACATATGATGCTTCACGTGAAGAGATCTTTAGTTTGCGTGATATGTTGTTTTGCACGATTAATGACTTTCTAGCTTATGGAAATTTGTCTGGATATAGCATAAAAGCATACAAAGCATGTCCTATTTGTGAGGAAAATACTGATTCAATCTGACTAAAACATGGTGGTAAAATCATATATCTTGGTCATCAGAGATTTCTCCCACAAGTGCATCCTTATCTAAGGCAACACAAAACCTTTAATTGATCAACTGAGGAACAAAGTGCTCCTAAACCTATACCAAGAAATGTTTTATATGACAGGGTGAAAGATATTGTCAATGAATTTGGAAAGAGATCAAGTACTTGTACTCTCACATGTGACAAATCTTTATACAAGAAGAAGTCAATATTCTGGGATCTTCCTTATTGGAGATTCTTGTCAATTATACACTCCATTGATGTCATGCATGTTGAAAAAAATGTTTGTGATAGCATCATTGTTACGCTATTGAATATACCAGAAAGACTAAAGATGACATCAAATCTAGAAAATATTTAGAATTAATGGGTATGAGAAAAGAATTATCAGTGGAGATCAGGGGTCACTGCACATATTTACCACCAGCTTGTTACACTTTGTCAATGTAGGGGAAAAAGACTCTATGAGTGCTTGTATAATATTAAGGTTCCACAAAGATACTCTTCTAATATTCATAGATTGGTATCAAAGAAGGATCTGAAGTTGATAGGTCTCAAATCTCATGATTGTCACACCTTAATGCAACAAATTTTACCTATGGCTATTCGATCTATGTTGCTGAAGCATGTAATGTTTGCAATCACAAGACTCTATTTCTTCTTCAATGAAATATGCAACAAAGTGATACATCTTGAAACTCTCGATAAATTACAAAAAGATGTAATTGTTACCATGTGTTATCTTGAAATGTACTTTCCTCCTTCATTTTTTGATATCATGGTTCATGTTATAGTACATATAACAAGGGAGGTGAAGATGTTGGGTCCAATTTTCTTGCACTGGATGTATCCATTTGAACGCTATATAAGTGTTTTTAAAGGTGATGTTCGGAATCATTATCGTCCTGAAGGGAGTATTATTGAGGGTTATGTGGCTAGGGGGTGATGGACTTTTGCAATGATTTTTTGAATTGCAATGAAACTTCTAGCGATCTAAAAAATTCCCATCACACTGAATCTTATTGTGGCAAAGGACCTCTGGGAGCACGAGTGAAAGGAATTAGCTGTGAGTTGTGGGAACAAGCACATTTGTATAATTTACACAACATTGATGAATTTGGTAGCTACACTACAAAACACAATGATCTCATCAAGAGAAATCATCCTCGATCCAGTTCAATGTGGCTTGCAAGAGAGCATAATCATACATTTATTAGGTGGTTTGAAGGGAAAGTCTTTAGTTAACTATCTGAATCACCAAATAATGTTGCTGAGAACATAAAATGGCTCTCCTTTAAGCCAAAAATGGATGTCATGTCATATGAAGGATATGACATAAATATATTTTCATACTACACAAGTGTCAAGATGAAAGTAGTGTGGTCCAAAATAGTGGGGTCACTGTTCAAGCTTGTTCGTTGTATTTTGCTAGTGCTAAAGATAAAAGACCACGTGAAGCTGAGATGTCATATTACATCGTCATTGAGAACATATAGGAATTGGACTATACAAATTTTGGAGTTCCTATCTTTAGATGTAATTAGGTTGATAACAACAACGGAGTTTTAGTGGATGAGTTGGGTTTCACATTGGTGAATTTTGAAAAGATTGGTGAGAAAGATGAGCCATTCATCATGGCAGACGAAGCAAAACAAGTATTATATATTGATGACTCGGTAAATGAAAATTAGTCTGTCATTGTTCATGGAAAAAGTTAGTTTATTATAGATCCTATAAATGAAGAAGAATACTACGAAAAGTATGAGGATTCCAGCCCATTCTCAGTTGGTTTGCCAAGTGTAAATGTTGAAGTTAACACTGATGAATACTATAAACGTCAAGACCATGCTGAAGAAAGTTTACTTGACTAGGAACTCAACCAATACCAGAGGCATTTATTCTTTGAGATATACATTTTATTATCATTCAAGTACGTAATCTTTTAAATATACATCATATTACCACTTGTGCTTTTATTATCACTTATGTGTTTTTTATCATGTATACTTGTAGGTTGTTCTAAAATGGCAAGTAAAGATGAATATTCTTAGCATGAGCTCCATGATGATGGTAGTGTTGATGCTTCTGGTAGTGGTGATGCTTTTGGTACTGGTGATGCTAAGAAATGTAGAGGTCCCACACCGATGTGTAGGCTATAGGAGCTCAGGGCCAAAGGGGGAGAAATTGCCAATACTGTTTGATATCATAGGAGTACCTATTGGGGAACATGCTAGTGCTTTCAAGCATTACGTACCAGTGACCATGCGTGGTAAGGTGGCAATAGATATAGAAAATTGGCATGATGTTTCTATTGCCTTAAAAGACCTCCTATGGAAAGATATATCTGTGAGTTGAAGTGATATTATTTTACTAAGTTTTTTGTTTTTTGATGCTAATTTAGTTTTCTTGGAAAGACATATCCTGGTTGAAATAACATTATTGCTTTTGTATGTGTAGGGTGTTTTTTAACTAAATGAATCACAAGAAAAAAGTGCTACAACGTGTGGTGTATGATGGATGGCTTTTAAGACGTATCTCAAAAGGGATTATATAGATAATCCTAATCAAAAGAAGAAAGCAACCAATCAATATATTTTTATAGATCCTACATTGTGGGAAAGATTTGTTGCATCTAGGAATTTAGATGAATTTCAAGTAATAAATATTGTGATGTATTGTATGAATCTTTTTATACAATTAATATATATATATATATATATATGTTTGATCTAAATTGCAATACCTCATTTTAAAACAATTAGGCTATTCACGAGGCCCAAAAGTAAAGACGGGCCAAAAATGTGCATGACCATCGCTTGGGGCCTGGTGGTTATGCCTTTTGTTGCCAACTACAAGAGAAGCAACTATCTTCTGGAGAAGAGTCTAGTACAACTCAAGTTGAGCATCCACCCTGACACTTGGTGTGGATTGATGCTAGAAAAAATGAAGCAGGTGAAATTCCTGACCCTGCAACTAAGGAGGTGGCACAAAATATGATAAGTAAAGAGTAACTCCGAAAAACTTTGATATATTTATATATAATTGATTGTGATTTAATATTTTATTAACTATGAATAGATTGATCTCCATGAGTAAAGGAAGGAAGGAAAGTTCATCCCAATTGGCCGCATGAATGAACTATCAGTTGCTCTTGGTACAGAGGAGCATCTTGGCCGTGTTAGGGCATTAGGAGCTGGTGTAGGATTCTAGTCTTATTTTGGCCCTTCACAAAAGCAATCTAGAAGAGGTCGTGCAGGAGGTCTTACACAAGCCAAAGTTGAAACATTAGTAGCACAAAAAGTAAAATAAATAATGTCTTCATTTCAGCCTAGTCAACCTTCTCAACCTATTCAAACTGTGCGTCTCTCAGATGATGAGGTACAAGCCCATGTTCTAGTTGTAGAAGGTCATGGGAGCACTCCCAATGACCCACCAACACAAACTACAGTAAGTTTATTTTATTTGTTGTGTTATTAGTATGATATATATATATATATAGTTTTAGTAGTTATTTGGTTTACCGCTTCATATATAACTTATATTATTTCAATTCTGGGTTGGTATGAACTATAAAATTGCAGTGGAGGTTCTAGAATATAATGTTGTGACAGCGTGCAAGGTATACAACCTTGGTGGTACATTGCATTGCCAACCAATTACTAATGACATTTGTCGTGTGTCCATCCATCTTGTGTATGAAGGAATGGGAGACAAACCACTACCCATACATAATATTAAATATAGTACCGTTGAAGAAGAAAATGGTGCTATGGTGGGGTGGCCTAGACACTTGTTTCACAATGGTATACCTGAATTCTACCATGTTTTTCCTATTTGACTACATATATGAACTCGTGTAATATAAATATGTAATTTAATTAATAGGTTTGTAAACCAAAAGTTAGAATCCTACTAGTTGTCCCCTATGCCCAAGCCATCTTTCATTCCAGAATCTACATTCGACGAGTTGGGAAGTAAATGTAATTGTTTGTGTCGATATTTAGCCAACCAAAGCTCGAGATCACATATGTTGGTCAATTTAACAGAATATGCAACTGGGAGGGACTTTGAGAATTTGATTTTTCTTGATGATATTATAGAGTTGTTCTTGTATGATTGGATAAATACTTTGATATTATAAGTATGGATAAGGTAAGGATCTATCAATATAGAAAAATTCCAATACACATTTTTTACCAATTTCTATATATGAAATAATTATAAATGTTTTACAACCACTTATATACCGAGGCCAAAATTTTTGAAATAAAGAATGTTGGATTCTTAGTTCCTTCAGTCACTAGTCAGGTGGAAACACATATTGACGATGTAAATGAGTACTTCTCTAATGCATTCAAATATTTTGCTAGTCCGGGAAAGGAAATTATTCTAATTCCTTTTAATGTCCAGTAAGTTTTACTATCAATGTAATTTTAATAATGACTAAATTTATTTATTTTAATGTTTTTTTATTCTTACTTAGATCTAGACGTTGGGAATTACTGGTGGTTGTCCCAAAATTGATGACTCTTTATTATCTTGACCCAATGGGAAAAACAACAAGGGGCCACAAACTGAACTTGCCAACTATAGAGTAAGCATAAATTTAGTCTCTACCACATCAATTGTTATGCTTCAACATGATATCTCTATTTAGAATTTCTATTTTTCCAACAATCTTAATGATTTAATTAATAGGGGTATAAAGGCTTTTCGTGAAGGTGGAGGACGAATACCCACAAAATTAAAGACATTGAGTTTGAAAAATGTCAAGGTAGCTACTTTGACGGCTTAGTCTTATATGTACAACTCTTATAGTAATGTATTAATGTCAACTCTTATAGTCTTATCTCAACCCTTTCTATAGTAGTTTACTAACATCAAGTATAATTCATTATTTGTAGTTTCATATACAAAATAATGATTGGGCTTGTGGCTACTATGTAATGAAATATATGCAAACTATTGTCAAAGGAGCATCACATGAAATTCAAACTATAGATCAGGTAATAAAAAATAACATCATAAATTTACAAATGAGTTGTAGTCATTTTATTAAATATTAGCATGTGCATTTTCTGTTGTAGATCTTTACAATTCAGCCTTACTCACCTGAGGATTTAAATGAATTCTGAGAAGAGTGTCAGATGATTGTCTAAATGAAGTCACTATGATATTGGATTGAATGCATATTGTTAGCTTCATTTATGTCTGTACTTTGAAACTCTTTCAAATTTACTTTTTTATACGACATGACTTTTAATATCATCTCAGACTTGGTTAATGCAATCTATCATTTTGTGAATGTTTTGATGCGCTATGCGTATTAATATGTCTCAACTGAATATGTTGAATTATTTTTGTTATGAATGTGTGTGATTTGGAAATTGATAATCAATTCAAATAGGATTGAACACAAAAGCTAGAAAATGGCTTTGGAATGAATTTCTGGCTTGCATCTTTGCATTTGCAAGTCTACTTTCTATTGCAGGTTTTGATCTTTGTAAAGTAGATTTCTATTATGTAGGTTCCTGTTCTAAAGATTTCTATTCTATAGATTTTTTTCTATAAAAAAATTGTAAACTTCAGGGTCGATTTTTTAAAATAACCAACCTTATAGACCTAAAGGGTTGGTTCTTTTAGTATAACCACCCTTACAGCCTCAGGTCCAGTTCTTTGTACCACTCTTGGGTTGGTTTTTTTTACATATAACTGACCTTATAGACCTCTAGGGTCAGTTTTTTTTAAATATAACTGACCTTACATCCTCAAGGGTCAGCAATACCTCTATTGTGTTCATTTTTTTACATATAACCGACCTTATAGACCTACCTGGTCAATTTTTTTAGTATAACCGACCCTACAACCTCATGGCAAGTTTCTTCAGATCTTTGTACCACTGTTGGGTCAGTGTTTTACATATAACCGACCTTATAGACCTCTAGGGTCAGTTTTTTTAATGTAACCGACCTTACATCCTCAGGGGTCAGTAGGTCAGTTTTGTACCTCTCTTAGGTTGGTTTTTTTTACATATAACCAACCTTATAGACCTATAGGGTCAACTATATTCTTTGCATTTCATGATGATCAATTTTGGCTATAGGATCAGTTTTGTTTTGATATAAGTGACGCAATAGTGGAACTATTGCCTGAGGTTTTTGTTTGTGCCAACCCGACGCTACTATCTAAGGTCAGTTTTCTTTGGTTAAAAAAACTGACCCTATAGTGCAATTTCTATAGCGATGACCATTTAAGCGTCAGTTAAAATGTGATGCTAGAGGCTTAAAAAAACCTACCCTATAGACCATTACTGTACTAGTGCATGAGTATAATTATAAAGAGAAAGAATTAATTACACTTTAAAATAAGAGATAATGCTCGACATGCAAGCCAAATACTTTATACAAAGGATCCACGTACAATTATTATACATCCATAACATTCACAAACAAACATATCCACAACATTGACAACCACATTTATTCACAACATTCACAAAAGGGGATTTTAGGCCATAACCGTGCATGCATTCACCACATAAAATAGATATTAAAGGCGACATGTATGATATCATAGGTATATATACATATACGTATATACATATTCAAATTGCAGTCCTTTTAATCCTGTATATTCCCTATTAAATAAATTTTCAACTCCCATGTAGATTATGCAGAGTACACATGGGTAGCACCCCTATGCAGGGATCCCCTTGCGGGGTCTCAGGGGTAGAGCCCCTGAAAGGTATACAAAATTTTGCTTCCGTGCACTTAAGAAAATCAGTATTTTTCATAGTCGACCTCGTCCGAAATGTAAAAAATAGAAGTTTGCAGTGTATTTGGAATTAGGTTTAGATATATACATTAGTAGTTTTAAGTTTGCATCGTATGCAACCACAGAAAATAGTATACAATGATTCAATCATATGGAAATGAATCCAAATATACCGTAGATCGACATTGCTCTGACACCACTGATGGGTTTTGTGAGGGATGCATGTACAGTGAAAGCAACAAAAAAATATTTCCACACAACCCACAATAGGATTTCGTCAACCACAACATATTTAGAAAGAGTGTTCACAGGTTATACCTTATCATGGAGCAAGTCCATTGACGTCCCACTACACAATGGTCTACAATACTCCTGGATTACACGGACGGTACTTCTGTCCCGTCCTCCAAACACGTTGCGGGAACATCTGGCGACACTCCTTTCATGCAGTGATGTACGCCGCTCGTAGCACGTATGTATGGTCATTGACGTCCTCTGAAGGTAGGCGTCTCAACATCCACGTCTCTACTTTGTCCACATGGATAGACTAGAACTCCACATCATGCTTCCTAAGGTGATAGGAAGGAGTAGCCTCTCTGCGATGATGTGCTAGCGTCACAGTGCAGTCCTTTATCTCCAAAGACGGTGAAGTCTAGGGTTTACATACGTGAGTGTAAATTGAAAAAAACCACTCTCATTATCTTGTAAAGACATCGGCCGTCAAGCCCCTTCAAATAGGAGATGAAAGGAAGTAAGGTTTCCCAAACCCTTCGGTAAACAGAAAGACTACATAAATTAAAACGCTCATGGTTTAGTTAGAATATTCTAGAATTAATTAATTAACCAATTAATCATATTAATTGGTTAATTAATATCTGACTCCATGCAATTTCTCAGGATGGCTCTATGGGAATACATACCAACCAAAAGGTATCATCATTTTCCCTCTTTTATGTATGTCATTCTGTAGTAGTAACAAAGACACTATTTAGGAATCTTCAACGTGTTTCCTCCCAGTTTAAAAAATGTTCCTTTTTGTTGAATGATGGGGAAGCTGTTGGAAGCTTGGATGTTCATTGCATCTGTTGTTTTTCTCAGTCTCAAGTTTTGCCCTCCGACTACACCTCGACAACCATGATGAAAGCTATGGTGGTGGTTCTTGACCACCTTACAATCAAAGGCAAGATAGGTCTTGGTTACTACACCATGGCAAGAAACAACTTTAAGATTATTATTGTTGTTGTCAGTGAAGATGGAGATGGCTCCATTGAGACGCTCCTAAAGGATGATTAGGTAGACATCCCTTTGGGTAGCCAAGCAACACCTAGCGGTAGCAGCCACCCACAAGGGGAGGATTCTCTCCTTTGTGCTTTCTCTCTCATGGTTACAGACAACGAATGACTGACTGCTTTGATACCATGTGCAAAATAATATGAGTGCGGAAATCCTCTACATGTAGCTTTTTCTTATTGATACAAGGCCTCCCCCCTTTTCAATAAATAGGATAAAGGGGAAGCATATAGACACAAGACTAAACCCTAATGGGATAATACATAATTGGGACCATATCTTAAATAGACTAAATGGGTGTTTGTATTCCCGTAGAGCCTATCATTTGATGACTGTGATGGGGCATCATATACTTGATTTGATAATGATAAAGGTACTTTCATCTATTATATTTTTATCAATAATGAGATGATGATGTAGTTGTAATAGATGTCTAAAAATGATGTTACTTGATGACATATGTCTTTAGGTTGAGGATCTCAATAATGAGATTATATTTATGTTAAGAGTATATACATTGTGGCTATGTCCATAGTTAGATATTATTGTGGAAGAAAAATAGATGACAGTAACACATAAGACTAGAGTGTGTTTTAACTGATGACAGAGTACCATTAGTCATGAAATGTGATATCAAGTCAAGCACATAGTTACATGTTACAGAACAAAATATTAGATAGACCCACATTGAGAGTGATACATCGATACCATGGAATGGTAGTCAGAATTAGCTGTCATAGTGATAGTGGTGATTGTCTTTCTTAAACCTGAAATCACTACACTCATCACATGTTGTTTGATGTGCTTTTACATCATAAAATGTGACCTTGAATATGGGTTTCCATAAAGGTGATGCTCAAAAACATTATAACACATGGGTATTGAGTGTGAGTGATGTAAATGGAATTTTTCCCTCCTGTAAGACATTTATATCATGGACACCTAATAAGAAAGACTGAGAAATGTATGGCCATACTCATGTGACTTAATATGTGATATTTGAGCTCACATACATCTCAGACTGTATGCTCTAGTTCAAGGAACATGGATTAACATTGAAGAGGATGACAATTCCATGCCTTGAGTTCAATCTAGATATCAAAGACAAAGGAACTATACAATCACAATAATAATGATCAGATATTGTAGGTTGATGTTGTTCTCCAACTTTCTGAATTACTTGGGTAGCGATGATGTGTTGCTAGATCCCTCTCATTTCTTGTGATGTCATAAGTTGGTTATGGACATTCACTACCAACGTAACTTGGGGCTTATAGGGTATTACACGCATGATAGACTTGGAATAGAAGTTTATTCATGAATGGTGTTTAATTTTAATACTGGAGTAGTGTTTAGGTTTTCAATTTAAACAACAATGGTTAAAAATTGGCTGACTGGACGGTGAACTGACCGATTCAAGTGTTGAACCGATTGATTTAAGTGTCAGGTCAATTGGAAACAACATTGGCTGGATATTACCTGAACCAGGGCATGAAATGACCGGTTCACTTAGAGAACTGATCTACTTAAGGTCTAAAATTACTAGTTCAAGTGTTGAACCATCGAGTCTTCATGATCAATACAACTGGATCAAGAATTGATGCTGACGTCATGTTGTGAATTACTTATATATTGAATGACAATGTGATTTGAAAAAGGGAAAGCTATTGAACTGGCCGGTTCAAAGATTGAACTGACATGTTCACCTATGAACCAACCATTTCAATAGTGAATTATTCAATTCATCGTTCATAGCTTTCAAAAAATTCATAAAATCCGTCCCTTTAACTCCCACTCAGACTAGAAGTCATGACCCTGACCATCCTATAAATAGAGGGGTAGTGGAGGCCTTTAAAAGACACAATAGTAAGATTTGACAATTTTTTCCTCTCTAATTGTAGTAACCAAGAGAGCCTGAGTAAGGCCTACCTATAAAAGGGAAGGATAGCAAGGGAGAGACAACTGGGAGAGCATGTTAGTGATAGCACACTGACTAGAAGGGACATATCCTCCTTGTCCGTTCATCTAGAATGACAAGAGTTCCTGGTGGTCTGTGTGGACTACTACAGAGGTGAGGAGGTTGTTGCCACCCTCTAGGAGGACACATAAAACCACTATCTATGGTGATGAATTGGGAAGCCATTGTTCTTTCTACGCAGGTGCAACTTGAGGAAAGTCACACACTACAACAAGGAAGTGTTGCTGGACTTGCTCCAGGACCAGTTATAAACCTTAGAAACCTCTTTCCATTACATAGTTGTTGATCTGATGTACTATTTAAGAAGAATATTTTCGACCTTCACCACACAAAGCGAGATTACTCAAAACGAATTGCAGAATTATCATTAATAATAATATTACCACAAAGTAGGATAAATTAAAAGGATTTGCAATGCAATGTCTCAAGTGGAAATATTTCCTAAACAAGCCTTCAATTCAGGCCATCTGTATTCCATATATGCCAAAATGTGCTACATATCACATTCAATGGCTATCAAGACAAAACTGTTACATATTACAACATGTTTATCTGTACATGCCATTTCTATACACTCATGGCACAAAGCCAAAATCTACTTGTCGATACATAAAACAACAAAATCTCCCCAAAGACCCGAGAGTATAGGGATGACACTTAGGACTCTACTACTAATCTTTAGCAACATATCCAACCTCTAACAATTACTTCTCTCCTTGCTACTCAACACCTGCACCACAACCTCTACCTCCTCATCAATGACCACCTATAAAGTTGTGGAACCCACAGGGCAAGATTGAATGTCCCAGTGAGATATATAACTCTTTGCCAATGTCTATTATAAGCATAATAATGTATAGAGCAGTTAAATAGAGCAAGTATTACTATTTGAGCAGTTTAAGTAGTTACACCTGAGTAATATAACATCTTATGCTTTTAGAAGGAATATGAAGAACATGTATGATTGTTATAAACTAAAAAGTACAAAGATAAGATATGGGGTCATCCAATGTGATTCGTATTTGACCCTAAGAAAATATATGACATGATACTATTACAACTTTCATTATTGTGCCCTGAAGATTTGAGGCGTACAACTCAAATCCAACTGATAAAATTGGTACCATACACAATCTATGGACAAGCTGGACTCCATGATCATCACCATCCCTACTCAGTTAGTTTGAGTCTGCAATGCAGTGACATAATAGTCAAACTTCTAAACAACAACTTATAGTCAAAGCTATAGTCATGTAGACATCAACTCAAAGTCAATGCTATGGTCCTATAAAACAAATAACCTACCTTGGTACATGGCACAACACTAGAGAATAGGCTCACACATGGCCATTCCATTATAAAGCATCATACCACTATAATAACAATTTAAGAATAAAAGGATATATCCTATGGTACCCACATATTCAATAACATGCACACCAAGTTTCCCGTAGGAGTTACTTGTTTCACCATCCAGCTAGATACTAACACTGAAGAAGGATCTATGGTACAGGGCAACTACATGATTAGGGTTTCACTTGATTAGATATTCCAATTTGGTATCTTTTGATGCATCAATCAAATTACAATGTATAAACTATAAACAAACTCTACACAATGAAGCGTGAGTTACAACTTCAGAAGATATATAACATACAAAGTGAGAACTTGTCTCATCATCACATGACACTTGTATCACTGTCATTCACAAGGTCATTATTAACATCTCATCACTATGGGATATCAATCCCTCAATCACATTTCTAGAGGATTCCTCCTCAATTTGTTACCAAAGCATTTGTCATGTCATTAGACTCAATCACATAACTCCTACAAATTCAGTATCACATAATATCTCAATAGTGCCCGTAATCACCACCTTATATAATATAAGGTTCAATATAACACACACAAAGGTATTCCATTCATTTTCACCTACAAGGTTAGGGTTACATAAATAGGAGAGAGAAAATACTATCATAGAATAACAATCTTCAAGTAGAGTGAGCACATATATCATATTATCACATTTTTACAAGATTAGGGTTTTATAACACTATTCAACCACTAAACCTTAATTCCATTACCTCCCACATGTTTGGAGAGTATCAAGATTAATAACTATTGTTTATGATTAGCCATTTAAAATTACACCATCTTATGTAGACCATTATACTATGTATTGAATATGTACATACATGTGTATAGGTGTCTCAGTTACTCACAACACATGGGTCTCGACCACTCTCAACACATGGGTGTCGACGCCTCATATTACATGAGTGTTGAACCCTCATAATACATGATCTTGACCACTCTCAACATATTTGTCTCGACCCTCCCCCATACAACAAGTGTCACGACCGAGACACTTCATAAAGGTCACAACCCTAGGTGTTACGACCACTACATACCAAGTGTCTTGACCACCATTCAACATGGTGTCTCGACAAACACTCCACATGGTGTATCGACCATCATACATAGTCATCTTAAACACAATGTCAACCAACATGTTAAATAGATAAGCAACAACACTGCGTTGCAATCAGTATTGGGTGGGTAACGACCAACCCTTAGGGTTAGGGTTGTCTCGATCACAACCAACACCCATCCATGGTATTGAGCATGAAGAAGACCAAGGGTTGTCTCGACCATAAGTCAGCTATATGCTCAACAACATAACAGGTCCAAACAAGGTCGAGACAAAATATTAATATCAGGGAATACCAAACATCACCTAAGTAGGATTCTCCATTCAAAGGTGTTCATCAAACCCTAGAACATGGTCATAGAAGGTTATCAAAAGAGTTATATTTAGAGAGAGAAAACCAAGATTCTTATGCATGTTAACATAATCAAAACCTACTATTATTCATGGTAAATGAACTATATATATCAGGTATTATTGTCCCATAGATGATGATCCAAAGGAACACCAATACTTCAATCACCACAAAATCGGGTATACAGATTTAGGATTTATAAGAAGAGTAATTGTTTCAAGAATACTACAAGATTGAACCCTAAATAATATAATAATTCCTACCATAAAGAACACATTTCTTAGATCTAACACAACAACATATAATCAGGTTTAAGATGCAAATAACATATGTGGGAAAAGTTATATAACCCACATGATTATAAGGGAACTAATCTCTCAAGATCAGAATCTCCAAGAACTGCAACCAAGCTTCAACACTTCATCCAAAGCATCAACTCAAAATAGAAGAAAACATTGGTAAAAAAAGAGCTCAAGAAAGAGGGAAAACAGACCTAGGCCAAACCAAGGAAAAAGGAGAAAGAAATGAAAACTTCCTCTCACTAGTTACCACCATGTCAAAACATAGTCTAAGGCCTTTGTGAAGAGGCATTTCTCTCAAGAAAGACACCATGGATATTGCACAGTCTATGACCAAGAAGGTAGAATATGATGGAGATTTGAAAAGAGGGAAACGTGATCAAGAGTTAAGACCACTTTCCAAGAGAAGAATCTGCACCAAGAGGGTTGATTTAGTAGAAAACCTTCTTCAAACAAGGTTGATCGACCACCAAGGCTTCAAGATCAGACCTCCTATGCTCCTGAAGCTCAAAGAACGATCTCAAGGAATAAGGAAGAGAGTAGGGCCGAAACGGTTGCTTGCAAGTGAAGAGAAGGGGTTGTATACATAATGGAGGAGGGATGTAAAGGTTTATGAGGTCTCAACATATTAAACTATCAAAGGACACATACCCTCCAAGAAAACATCCTTATATCCACTCACATGCATATTTAAAAATGTTTATGTTTATCCAAAAAAAGTGTAGCAACCTTGAAGGTTGGCTACTACCTTGTCTCGGTCGATACACTTCTTTGTACTTGGTATCGACCAAACCCTAAGACACCATATACATGGTCGAAACTCTTCACTAGAGGACAAACTATCTCGATCAACCCATCTTTATATCATCTTGGTCAAGAACACACTATATTGAACATGTGTTGTGGTATCTAACCTCAACAAAAAGTGGGGTAGTGGTTGCCACACTCAAACCCTAGCATAGTCACCATATCAACAAGGCAAACCCTAGAATCACCATAAGATGTCACATTACCAACCATGATTCAAACACGGTGCCCCATATCATAATATTCTCTCTCGTGATGCTAAAGCATAATAAGTACTCTCAACATGTGAAATTTTACAAGATAACCCTCACTCATGTGTAAATTGCAACCTGGTTCAGAACACACACATATATAGCAAAGATAGCTCAAACATCAATAAAATTAAACCAACATGAAAATACAAGCATGTCACATGTTATTAGAACATCCCAAGAATTTTTATTAATGTTTAAGCATCCCATTATGCAAAGAAATTACAATTAAGCATAAAAGTAGGTCAGGAGTCTTACAACCATAAACCCCTAACATGGATTTCGCCCCCCAATCCTACACAAAAAGAGACAAATACTTCCTACACATATCGTCTTCAAGCTCCTACATGGCTTACTCTATGACACAATGATTCCATACAACTTTAACTAACACAATGTCCTTTTTTTCAACATCTTGATCCTTCTATTCAGGATCACAACATGACCTTCTACATAAGGCATGTCATCATCCATCTCCACCTCGACAGGATGGAGGGCAAACTTTGTATCAAGGTGACATTTCCTTATCATAGAGACATGAAACACTAGATGTAAATTATGCAACATAGGTGGAAACTCTAGCTTATAGGCCACCTTCCCAACACGTGCAACCACATGATAAGGTCCCATATATTTGGGAGCTAACTTACCCTTCTTCCCAAAACTCAAAACACCTTTTCAAGGAGAGACTTTGAGGTACACCATGTCTCCTACTTGGAACTCTAAAGGTCTACAATGGTTATCATCATAAGACTTCTTCCTATCATGTGTTATCTTCATCTATTGCTGAATCACTTTGATCTTCTTTGTCATTTGCTGTACTAGCTCAGGACCTAAAAGCTTATATTTACCCATCTCGTACCAAAATAAAGGAGATCTACAACATCTCCCATACAACACTCCATATGGTGCAATATTGATGCTCCTCTGATAGATATTGTTGTAGGCAAACTCTATTAGGCTAACATGTATATCCCAACTACCCAAAAATTGCAACAGATGCTCTTAAAAGATCCTCTAAGGTCTGTATTGTCCTCTCAAACTTCCCATCTGTCTATGGATGGAATGCAATGCTGAATTATCAACTGCATGCCCATCACTGTAGGCAACGAATCCCAAAAGTGACTAGTGAATTGAGTACCTCTATCTAATAGAATAGTGGCTGGGATACCATGTAGACATAATATCTCACCGACATAAACATGTGCAAGCTTCTCTACTATATACATCTTCTTTACTGGAAAAAAGTGCGCTGACTTAGTCACTATTACCCAGATGGAATCATGACTTTTGGCTGTCCTTGGAAGTCCAACCACAAAGTCCATCATGATATGATCCCACTTCCACTATGGTATGAGCAATGGTTGCAAAGTCCCTACACACTACTTATACTCGAATTTGACCTGATGACACATTGTGCACTTAGCCAGAAACTCAGTGACATCACACTTTAATCTTGGCCATCAGTACAGATCTTTCAGATTCTGATACATCTTGGTGCTACCTGGATGCATAGCATACATAGAAGAGTAAGCCTCTTCTAGAACTAACATCCATAGGTTATCTACATCTTCCACAATTGTTCTGCCATGATAACATATCATCCCATACTTAGATTAATGGAAGGAATCACACATATCACTACCCAACTCCGTCCATAATTGTTGTACCACAATATCATTCTGCTACACATCTGGTCTGTTGACTCAACATTGGATTTACTTGTAACTATGCGAACGGATCTTCTAACATGGACACCTCTAACTACACATTCATCTGTCACAAGGAGACCAACTCATCTCTCTTATGACATACAAATGCATTCAATTGTGCCTTCTCAGTGGATAATGATGAATAAGACTTCCTACTTAAGGCATTTGCTACCACATTCACCTTCCTTGGATGGTAATCTATAGTACAATCATAGTCCTTGATTAACTCCATCCAATTCCATTGTCACATATTCAACTCATGCTTCAAGAAGATATATTGTAGGTTCTTGTGGTCTCTGAAGATCTGACACTTCTGGCCAGACAAGTGGTGTCTCCATACACTAACACTGGTGCACTACTCACTCTTTCCTTCAGGATCATGAAAGATCATTGATGTCTATCATCCCAAACAAACGACACATCCTTCCCTGTTAACTTTGTTAGGGGTAACACCACTGTAGTGAAGTTCTTAATGAACCTCTTGTAATATCCTGCCAAACCTAGAAAGATATAAACCTCCGTTGGTGTCTTCGGCTAATCCCACTCTAGTACTGACTCCACTTTCTTTGGGTCTACACATACTCCTTTAGAAGATATTACATGCCCTAGGAAAGTCACTTCCTTTAACCAGAACTCACACTTACTAAATTTCACATAAAACTAGTGTTGCCTCAACAAACACAATGCCTAACATAAGTGTTTCTCATGATGCTAGCTATCTATAGAGTAGAACAAGATATCATCTATAAACACTACCACAAACTGCTCTATATAGGGCGTGAACACCCTATTTATTAGTTCCATAAATTCAATTGGTGCATTGGTTATCCCAAACAGCATAACCACAAACTCATAATGACCATGCATTGTCCTAAAAGTAGACTTAGGTATGTCATTTGCCTTAATCTACAATTGGTGATAACCCAACCTTAAGTCTATCTTAGAGAAGACTGTGGCAGCTCGTAACTGATAAAAAAAATCATCTATATGTGGCAACATATACTTATTATTAGTCTTCATCTTATTCAACCGTCGATAGTCAATACACAACTTCATTGATCCATCATTCTTCTTTGCAAATAAAATGGGAGCACCCCAAGGAGACGAGCTCAGTCTAATGAAACCTTTCTCAAGCTGTTCTTGCAACTTTTTCTTCAATTCCTACATCTCAGCTGGTGCCATCCTATACGGTGTCTGTGCTATAGGTTGGGTACCTGGAACTAGATTGATCTCAAAATCAATCTCTCTAGGAGGAGGTATACCTATAAATTCATCGAGAAACACATCCTCAAACTCCTGCACAATAGGAACTTCCTGAATACTAGGACTCTTTCCCTTGGTATCCATCACATGTACCAAAAACACATCACAACCCAGTCTCCTTAGTCTCTCTATTATCATAGCTGAAACTAGATATGTCATAAGAATCTTCCTATCACCCTAGAAGATCCATGCAACATTACCATCCACAAACGTCGCCACCTTGGAACTACAATCCAAGATCACCTAATACTTTTCCAAAGTATCCATCCTAAGGATCATATCTTGTGGTAGGAGATGTACTTGAATGATGCATCTTGAGAAGGAAAGAACACAAGGCAGATAGACTTCCTGAAGCTCTATAGAACCAACTAAAGGAATTTCTAGATTAAGACTATCATGTCTAAAACTAACAGGAAAGAAACAGCTAGCAATCACTACTCTAGTGATAAAATAGTGTGTTGCACCCAAGTCAATCAAAACATATATGAAAAAATGAAGAAGACATATCAGAATGAAATAATTCCATCTGACCTGTCATGACCCGATGGTTAACGAATCCTTCCAACTAACTCATTGCATAGAATTGAGTCGTTGCCTATTTTTTCCCTCTTCCTTTGCCAGCATGTCCTAAAGAACCAGCCTGTAACGCTTGTCTGCGTCCTCTTCCACTGAGTTGTTGTCTCTGCTACGACCCTTGCTCACTCTGCAATGACTGCTGAGTCACCTCTTCATCCTTCATAGAGTCGAATCACCTAGTATGCCCAGCCTGTCCACACTTGAAACAAGTTTTGCTCTCATACCATAGACTACACGACCCTGTTACTAACACTAACATTACACCGCGACCTCTTACATGTGGAAAGCTAAGGCCTCTGCCTCTGCTCTGTGTCCACTATGAGTGAGTCATTGACCTCTACTGAGACTGAGGTGCTAAGGACCTAGGCTTCTTGAAGCCTCCAAAATATTGTCCTTGGTACTGTGTAGGCATCTTCTTAGCCTTTATCTCACACTTCTCTATCATGGTCCCCTCCACTCTCCTAACTGATTCCACAAAACTGGAAAACCTCTCTCTATTCTCTAAAGATGACACTAGAGTTGTTAGCTCAATACTCAAACCCTTCTCACAGCACCTGATCCTCTCCTTCTCTATTGTAGCCATGTGTGGACAAAATCTTAGAAGCTCCATAAACTTAGCTTCATAAGAAGTGATTGCCATAAATCCCTATCAAATATTCTCAAATTTTACAATCTTATCATCCAAATAAGTCTCTATAAAGTACCAACTTACGAACTCCCATCGGAATTCTTCCCAAGTAATTACAACACACAACCTCTTCTCCTCCTCTATGGACCACCAGTGGATAGCACGCCCTTCGCCACACAAAGAGTGATTACCCAAAACAAAGTGTGAAATTATCATTAATAACAATGTTACCACAAAAAGGGTAAATTGACACCATTTTCAATGCAATATCTCAAGCTGTTGTATTTCATAAAAAAGCCTTCAACTTAGGCCATATGTATTCCATATATGCCAAAAGGTGTTACATATCACGTTCAAAGGCAATCAAGCCACCACTGTTACATATTACAACCTATTTATATGCACGTGACATTTCCATACACTCATGAAACAAAGCCAAAATATACTTGTCGATACACGAAACAACAAAATCTCCCAAAAAACCTGAGAGTACAGGGACGACACATAGGACTCTACTACTAAACTTTATCAACATATCCAACCTCTTACAGTTACTACTCTCCATGCTGCTCAACACATGCACCACGACCTCTACCTCCACTTTTATGACCACCTAAAATGTTGTGGAACCCACGGGGTGAGACCAAACGTCCCAGTGAGAGATTTAACTCTTTGCCAATGTCTATTATAAGCATAGTAATGTATAGAGCATTTAAATAGAGCACATATTACTATTTGAGCAGTTTAAGAAGTTACAACTGAGAAGTATAACATCTTATGCTTTAGAAGGAATATGAGGAACATGTATAACTATTATAAACTAAACAATACAAAGATAAAATATGGGGTCATCCAATGTGATTTGTATTTGACCCTATGCAAATATACTACACGGTTGTACTACAACTTCCATTATTATGCCCTAAGGATTTGAGGCATACCAGTCAAATCCAACTCACCACTATTAAGTCAAAATTAGTACCATATAAGATCTATGGAAGAGCTGGACTCCATGATCGTCACCATCCCTACTTGGTCATTTTGAGTCTGCAATGCAATGACATAATAGTCAAACTGCTAAGCAACAAATTACAATCAAAGCTATATTCATGTAGAATACAACTCATAGACAATGCTATGGTCTTGTAAAACAACTAGCCGGCCTTGGTACATGGCACAACACTAGAGAACAAGCTCACTCATGATTGTTCCTTAATAAAGAATCATACCACTATAATAAAAATTTAAGGATTCAAGGAGATATATCCTCTGGTACCCCACATATTCAATAATACGCGCTCTAAGTTTTCTATATGAGTTGCTTTTTTCACCATCCAACTAGATATTGATGTTGAAGATGGATATATGATATAGGGCAACTACAATATTAGGGCTTCACTGGATTGGATATTCTAATTGGGTATCTTTTAATGCATCAATCAAGTTACAAGGTATAAACCCTAAACAAACTCTACACAATTAAGGGTAAGATACAACTTTAGAAGATATAAAACATACAAAGTGAGAACTTGTCTCATCATCACTTGACACTTGTATCACTATCATGTACAAGGTCATTATTAACATCTCATCACTATGGGATGTCAATCCCTCAATCACATTTCTAAAGTATTCCTCCTCTATTGTGCCCAAAGTATTTGTGAGGTCATTAGACCCATCACATAACTCCTGCACATTCAATATCACATAATATCTCAACAATGCTCATAATCACCACCCTGTATTATATATGGTTCACCAAAGGACACACATAGATATGCCATTCATCTCACCTGCAAGGTTAGGCTTACATAAATAGGAGAGAGAAAATACTATCATAGAATAACAATCTTCAAGTAGAGTGAGCACAAATATCACATTATCATGAGATTAGGGTTTCATAACACTATTCAACCACTAAACCTTAATTCCATCACTTCCCATATGTTTGGAGAGTGTTAAGGTTAAGCACTACTTTTTATGATTAGCCATTCATAATTACATCATCTTATGTGGACTATTATACTGTGTATTGAATATGTACATACATCTATATAGGTTTCTCAACCACTCACAACACATGGGTATCGACCCCTCATAATACATGGTCTCGATCACTCTCAAGATATTTGTCTTGACCCCCCCACCCCATACTATAAGTGTTACGACTAAGACACTTCACAAAGGTCACAACCCTAGGTATTACAACCACTAGATACCAAGTGTCTCGACCACCATTCCACATGGTGTGTCAACCTTCATACATAGTCATATTAATCGCAACATCAACCAACAGGTCAAAACGATAAGCAACAATGCTACGTTGTGATTAGTATTGGGCGGGTAAGGACCAATCCTTAGGGTTAGAGTGGTATCAGTCATGACCAACACCCATCCACTGTATCGACCATGAAGAAGACCAAGGGTTGTCTCAACCATAGTTCATCTATATGCTCAACACCATAAAAGGTCCAAACAAGGTCAAGACATAATATTAACACCAGGGAATACCAAACATCACGTAAGTAGGATTTGCCATTCAAAGGTATTCATAAAACCCTAGAACATGATCATAGAAGGTTATCAAAAGAGTTGTATTTAGAGGAGAAAAAAAGTTTCTTATGCATGTTAACATATTCAAAACCTAATGTTATTCATGTTAAATGAACTATGCACTAGGTATTATTGTTCCATAGATGATGATCCAAAGAGAGACACCAATATTTCAATCACCACCAAATTGAGTATAAAGATTTAGGATTTGTAAGAAGAGTAATTCTTTCAAGAATACTACAAGATTGAAACCTAAACATTATCATTCTTCCTACCATAAAGAACACATTTTTAATATCTAAAACAATAGCATATAATCAGGTTTAAGATGCAAATAATAGATGTGGGAAAAGTTATATAACCCATATGATTTGGAAGGAATAATCTCTCAAGATCACAAGCTCCAAGAACTCAAACCAAGCTTCAATACTTCAAGAGAAGGAAACCTTGGTCACAAAAGAGCTCAAGAAAGAGGGAAAACAACCCTAGGATGAACCAAGGAAGAAATAATAAAGAAATGAAAAATTCCTCTCACTAGTTAACACCATGTCAAAACATAGTCTAAGGCCTTTGTGAAGAGGAGTTCCTCTCAAGAAAGACACCATGGATATTCCACATTCTATGACCAAGAAGGAAGTAGATGATGGAGATTTCAGAAGTCGGAAAATGTGATCAAGAGTTATGATCACTTACCAAGAGAAGAATATCCAAGAATCACCACCAAGACGGTTTATTTTGCACAAAACCTTCTTCAAACAAGATTGATCAACCACCAAGGCTTCAAGATCAGATCTCCTATGATACTAAATCTCCAAGAACGATCACAAGGAAGAAGGAAGAGAGTAGGGCCAAATAATTTGCTTGCAAGTGAACATAAGGGGTTATATACCCAAAGGAGGAGGGAAATAAAGGTTTATGAGGTGTCAACATAATACACTATCAAAGGACACATGCCCTACAAGGAAACATCCTTATCTCTGCTCACATACATATTTCAAAATGTTTATGTTTATCCATAAAAAGTGTAGTGACCTTTGAGGTCAGATACTACCTTGTCTCAGTCGAGACACTTCTTTGCACTTGGTATTGATGAAACCCTAAGAGACCATATACATGGTCGAGACACTTCACTAGAGGACAAACCATCTCGACCAACCCATCTCTAGGTCATCTCGATAGAGACCACACTATATTGAACATGTGAGGTAGTTTCTACCCTCACCCAAAAGTGGGGTAGAGGTCACAACACTCAAACCCTAGCATAGTCACCATATCAACAAGGTAAACCCTAGAATCACCATAAGATGTCACATTACCAACCATGAATCAAACAAGGCACCGCAAATCATAATATTTTCTCTCATGATGCTAAAGCGTAATTAGTACTCTCAACATGTGGCATTTTGAAAGATAACACTCATCATGGTTAATTTGAAACTTGGTTCAAAACAAGCACATATATAACAAAGATAGCTCAAACATCAATAAAATTAGACTAAAATGAAAATACAAGCATGTCACATGTTGTTAGAACATCCTATGAATTTAGATTAAGGTTTAAGCATCCCATTATACAAAGAAATTACAATTAAGCATAAAGCTAGTTTAGTGGTCTTACAAATATGGCAAGTACATTTTTGGTTTCCGCTACCTTATTTGATGTCATGTTTCCTAAAAATGGTAGCAGAGGCACATCAATTTACTATAGCTCATGATTTAATCAATATGATCAGTTTTCTATTTTTTCATTAATTTGTTGCATACGATGTGATACTTGAAAATGATTAATGTGCATATCCGATTAAATATCACATACAATCCCTATTTATATGTATATATATGTATATGTATATATATACTTATATATATGTCATTCATTCACTACCCATGTGGGTAACTAAGATTCGTTAACTATACTTCTATTTTGTAATAGGAAGGAACATAATTGTAATAAGAAAGTCAAAATTGTAATGAGTTGACCAAAATTGTAATAGAAAAACTTATTTTGTAATATAGTGTAAATTGTTTACAGTTTTTTCATAGATATAATTTTTACTAATTTCATTGGAACAATAACAATTTCACATTCTATCTACAAAAAGTGTCTTTCTATTACAATTTTGGTTGTCTTATTACAATTATATGTCTTCCTGTTGCAAAATCGATCCATAGGTAACAAAAGTTATTTGCCCATTTGGTCAGTGAATATATACCATATATATACACTATATGCATATATATATATATATATATATATATATATACAATGATCTAGTGAGAAACATATATTAGTGAAATAATGATATGCATTTGAATAAATCCCCATGATAATCAACTTTTCATAATTCAACTGCATGGATTTAAAGTATACCTTAATATTTACCTTCTTACAAAATTTCATCACCATCAGATTTGTATAGCATCCACAATAGTAGAATGCTTTTCAATAATCTATAATGAATTTTAGGCTCACAGTTGGATATAAAAAGTGTATACTGTACATATCGAATGTAAAAAGTATTTGATTGTAATGAGTTTTTGTGGTAAGGTAAATGAATTGACAATCTTTCCATATACAATTATATTTTAAAAACTAGATATAAATTTTTGCTTATTCAAATGCCTCTCATGCTCTCACTGTTTGATGTTTCTCACTGAATTGTTACCATATATATATCTGTGTGTGTATGTGAATATAGGGTATATATTGACTACCCGCGCGTGTAACTAATTTATTTTGGCCGTGGATCTATTTTGTAATAAGAAGGTGCCTAAATGTAAGGAGACAACCAGATTGTAATACAAATACTCATTTTGTAAATACACCATGAATTTTTTATTCTCCCTCTAAAAATAGTAAAAATGATATTTATGACAACCATTTTATGTAGTATTACAAAATGAGTCTTTGTATTACAATTTTTGTCATCTTATTACAACATTGATTGTCTCATTACAAATATGTGCCTTCATATTACAAAATAGATGCAAGAGTATCTAACCTTAGTTTCCCCACAGTGTAGACACGCACACACAAATATATATATATATATATATATATATATATATATATATATATATATATATATATATATATATATATATATATATATATACACATGCAATTTACGAATGTCACACGAAAATCGATTTTGATGGAGGATGTTTAGCATGGTTATGGCCAATAACCCTCTAGATATTTGTGCATGGTTGGATGGTTGTTGTTACTATTTATCTCGATTTTTATACCTAACCTCTCTTCTTTCCATATGTAAAAATTAATCCTTCCTTCCTATGCTCCCCTCAAATGTAACTCGAGGTTTTATTGTTACAATGTATTATGTTAAATAGGATTAAGATAGTTTTAATTCTTGTCATGGAAAAAAAGACGTTCTACACTAGACGGGCATGCCATTTCGGAAGGCGAACCAATTTACTGGAGGAGCGAGGAGGCCTAATAATAGGAGAAGCCGATCGATCGGCTGGTGGTCCAACTGATAGGTTGGAGGTGTGTAGAATTTGCTTGGACCAGAAGCTAGACAACCGTTTCGAGAAACCAACCAACCCACTAGGAGGCGAGCCGACGGTTCAAGTGTTGAAACGGTCAACCTAGACCGTGATCATGGAAAATTAAATTGCATATAGATCAAAAATTCCAATATAAATATTTTACAAAGCAAGACATCAATCGAGTATTAATATTTGATAGATACCATGATAAATAGTCAAAACATAAGATAGTGTAAGAAATCATGTTTCACTTCACCAAATCCTATATAATCAAACCTAATACTTATTGAAAATACCAATACGAACATTTAAGAAAGAAAGTCATCAACCAGTATAAATGATTGAGAAACATGGTGATAAAGAGGTAGAACACAACTTAATGTAGAAATTCAGGTTTCATTTCATGAGATCATGGATAACAAGACCTAGTGCATATCAAAAATACAAATATGAACATTTTAGAAAGCAAGTTAGAAATTTAGTATTAATGATTTGAAAAATCAAAATAAAGATTTAAGACACGACATCTTTTAAGAATGCAAGTTTTACTTCAACGAATTTTATATAATCAAATACAAATACCAATCAAGAATTCCAATATGTACATTTAAGAAAACAACTCATCAACCAACTGTCAGTGATTGAAAAACATAATGATAAAGAGTAAAAACATAGTCTGGAGAATAAATTTGGGTTTCACTTCAGAAATCCTATATAATCAAACTTAACAAAAAAATGCCAATATATATTTAATAAAGAAATTCATCAACCAATTATTAATGATTGAAAAACATCTTTATTAGGAGGTAAAACACATTCTATTGTAGAAATTGAGGTGTCACTTCATAAAATTTTGGACAAATAAACCTAATTAATATTGAAAATTCCAATATGAACATTTAAGAAGGGAAGTAATTAATCAAGTATTAATGATTGAGAAACATCATGACAAAGAGATAAAACACATCTAGTGCAAAAATGTGGGTTTCACTCCACTAAATCATGTATAATCAAATGCAAATACATACCAAAAATCCAATATGCACATTTAAGAAACAAGTCATCAACCAACTCTGAGTGATTGAGAAACATAATGATTAAGAGTTAAAACATAGTCTAATCTAGAAATCTAGGTTTCACTTCATGAAATCCTTGATAATCAAACATAATACATAATGAAAATGCCCACATGTATATTCAAGAAGTAATTTGATCAACCAATTATTAATTATAGAGAAATATCATGATGAATAGGTAGAATACATTCTAGTGTAATAATGCAGGTTTCACTTCAACAAATCTTGGAAAAAAGTACCTAATGCGTTTTGAAAATTTCAATATGAACATTTAAGAAAGCAAGTCATTAATATAGTATTGATGATTGAGAAACATCATGATAAAGAGTTAAAACATATTCCAGTGCTCAAATTTAGGTTTCACTTCACCAAATACTATATAATCAAACCCAAATACATATAAAAAATTCCAATGTGTACAGTTAAAAAAGCAAGTTATCAATCAACTATTAAAAATTGAGAAACATAATGATAAAGAGGTAAAAAATAGTCTAGTGAAGAAATGCATGTTTCACTTCACAAAATCATAGATAATCAAACATAATACATATTAAAATGCCAATATGTATATTTAAGAGAGAAATTCATCAACCAATTAATAATAATAGAGACATATCATGACGAAGAGGTAAAACACATTCTAGTGTAGAAATTCAGGTTTCACTTCACAAAATCCTAGACAAATAAACCTAATGCATACAAAAAATTCCAACAAGAACATTTAAGAAGGAAAGTCATTAACCAAGTATTAGTGATTGAGAAACATCATGATAAAGAGGTAAAAAAAATTCTAGTGTAGAAATTCAGGTTTCACTTCACCAAATCCTATATAATCAAACCCAAATAGATATAAAAAATTCTAATGTGTACATTTAAGAAAGCAAGTCATCAAACAAATATTAGTGATTATGAAACATAATGATAACGAGGTAAAACATAGTTTAGAGTAGAAATTCATGTTTCACTTCATCAAATACTAGATAATCAAACCTAATACATATAAAAATGTGATATATATATTTAAGAAAGAAGTTCATCAATCAATTAGTAATGATAGAGAAACATCATGATGAAGTGGTAAAACACATTTTAGTGTAGAAATTTAGGTTTCAGATCACCAAATCTTAGACAAATAAACCCAATGCATATTGAAAATGCCAATGTGAATATTTAAAAAGGCAAGTCATTAGTCAAGTATTAATGATTGAGATATACATGATAAAGACTTAAAACACATTCTAGTGTAGAAATTCGGGTTTGGCATTACCAAAATGTATCTAATCAAACCCAAATACACATCAAAATCCAATATGTAGATCTAAGAAAGAAAGTAATCAACCAACTAATACTAACAGAGAAACATAATGATAAAGATGTAAAACAGAGTCTAGTGCAGAAATTCAAGTTTTATTTTGAAAATTCATATATAATGAAACCTTATACGTATCACTTCATAATACTTCTTGTAAGCATCCTTATTTACCTTAGGCGCAGTGGGAGAACGTTCATGTGTTTCTAGTGTTTCAAGGACACAGATCTTGCGCTCTTGAGTGAGAACAATTCTCAATATCCTGAACTGGTCGCCAAAGTTATTCTCGTTCAGCTTGTCCTTCTCAAAGACCAATTGTAAAGAAAATGTGTTTGTACTTGTGATTAGATTTTACAAAAGGAAATTTGCAACTTTGTCAAAACATTTTTTTATTAATTTGATTTGATAAGTTTAACGATATTAATTAGGATTTTAATTAATTATCTCTCCCATAATTTTTTTCAAACTGATAGCGTCAATATATCAATTTGGAAGATTGTAGTGTACAACCTTCTAGTGAGCCAAGACTGAAAACAATTGAATTATTACACGACCAATGTTAGCGTCCATAACCAATTATTAAGGTAGGCAACTTTTGTTGATTGCATATCATGCAATTCTTGGATAGATGGTATGCGCAACTCTTTTCCATAGTCATATGCATGCTAATAGGTACTTAATCTCATTAAGATCACCTAGTTAAGTATGTCCTAAAAGCCAACATGATAGTAATGCACCCTGCTTGGCAGACCCACATAACTACCATCACTTACATGAGATGGACAACACACTACGCTTTAGCATGCCTACACATAGTCGATCAAGCTTTTCATATGTGTTGCCTATGGAAATCATCTACGACTACATATGTTTGATTGAAGGTTTTTCCATTTATATAAGTACACATACATATCCAATCATCACATATTTAAAGTATGCATCATTTACATGCTATAACCATAGATGAGAAATATGCAATTATAAAATATTAGTGATGGTTATGAAATATCTATTATAATTCCTTGGAGCCACAAAGAATTACTATCACCTAAGATTCACATCATATGTTGCAACCTATTGTAGATGAAAATTAGAATTATGAGATGCAGACATTGTTCATGAAAGCAATATGTGGTGTACGGGCGGAGGGGGTACCGCATAGAGTATATGCGGTATGCGGGAGTATATGTGGTTTTGGATTTTTTTCATTAAACTAATTATTATATAAAATAATATATTTAAAACATATACATATATATATTAGGTAGTTATATGTATTTACATCTAAACATATTAGTATACATGTATGACATACTTATATATGTATACATGTCTATATATTGAATGTTTTTGTAATGAATGTACAAATTTTGAAATATATGTATATCAATGTAAAAATATGTGTAGAGAGTGTGTATAGATGTGAGTAAATCAAAATGCATATACACATGTACATATGTGTTTGTAAATGTAGGTATATTACAATGTAATATGTATATATCCATATGAATGTGTCAATTCATATAATTGTACAAATGTGTGTGGAAATTATTCTATGTATTACAATGTACACATATAAATCAATGATTATATATTTAAATTTTAATATATATTGAAATGAGTGTATATGTATGCTTGTACGTACGAAACACATGGACATTAGTTGTAGGATTTTCAAAAAGAGGAATTTAATCGGCTGCTTAATCGGCCAAGCGGGAGTATATGCAGCCCATGACCTCTTAGTGGATTGATTAGCAATATACGGTGCAGTAGGGTGACTGAATAGGCATAAGTGGGAATATATGTGGCCGTGCAAACCAATTTCCTGAACAGTGGATGCAGAGACAACATGTGAACATAGATGTTAATGCGATGATAACACATCTTAAGAACATGTACCAAGATCATGCAAGGCAAGGAAGTTATGATATCTCCAAGAACTGTTCAAATGCAACATGACAAAAGGAGATCCAGAATGTTCACATGTGCTCAAGCTTATTGGGTATGTGGAGAACCTTGGTAGACTGGGATTTCCCTTGGGTCAAGAGTTAGCCACATATGTGATTCTATAGTCACTTCTAGAGTCATACAACCAATATTTCATGAACTACAACATGAATGATTTTGACAAGCCATTGTCAGAATTACTTGGCATGTTGAGAACAACTAAAGCGCAAATGAAGAAAGACAAGCCCAAATCTATAATGATGATCAACATAGGCAAAGGGAAGTACAAGGGTAAAGGAAAAGATAAGAAGGGTTCTAAAAGTAGCCAGAGGCCTAGTCTTCTGCACTCAAATCCAAGGGAGGGATAACCAAGGGAGGCAATTGTCACTACTCTCATCAGCATGTACACTAGAAGTGAAATCACCCTCTTCACTTGGAGGAAACGAGAGACAAGAAGAAGAGATTGACATATCCACTTTAGGACTTGAAAAGAAGTAATCTAGAACTATGCAAAGCAAGAGTTGCTTACTGTCATTCATATAAGCCTAAAGGACATGTAATAGAATAAATGAATTGCTATTATGTGCCTGCCAGTTATCAAAACATCATGAATCTTGTATGGAAAAGAATATTATGAATATATTTGATATCAAAGATAAGATCTTTTATGGAAATGGATGTAATGTCTCATAGATTATATTTGATAGTTCTAGAAACAATTATACATAATGAATGACTCAAACAATGAATACCTATAACATTGTCATCTAGAGCACATAAATGAGAAATGAATTTCTAGAATCCGTAATGATGGTTGTCTAGAATCTTTTGGTTATTGAACCAATAAAGACATACAAGTCTTATTTATTTAGCAATATGACAAAATATTTTATCACTAATAGTAGTAGGAAAGGGAGTATTATATTAGAGATAATACATATTGATGTCTATATACCTCTTAGAATAAGTGCTAAAGGTAGTGACTAGTATCTCATTCAATTTACTAATGATCTCAGTAGATATGATAATATGTATTTAAGGAAATACAAGTATGAATATCTTGAAGTATTCACTAAGATCATGAATGAAGTATGTAACTAACTTGGTAGAAACATTACGACACTTCAATATGATTGATGTTTAAAATATTTTAAACCAAGAGTTTAAGAACCTTATGGAGAGACCATGATAATGTATGATAATGAACTCCACCTAAAACATATTGATGTCTCAGAAAGAAGGTATCAAACCCTATAAATCTTGGTGCGATCATCAATAAAACTAGTTGATCTTCCAATTCCTTTTGGGCACATGCGTTATAGTAAACAATGTACCGTCTAAAATGGTTCAAAAAACACCATATGAGATATGGCATAAGAAGTGTCCTAATATGTCTTTTATAAGGATTAGGATTGAAAGATTGTGTAAAAAAATAATTTCATGAGAATCTTTGTCCAGAAATCACATAAATGTATTTTTTTTAATATTACTTTTATACTCTGATTCAACAACAAAAGTGTTTTGTTTCCATGATGGCTATATTCCTAAAAGGAAATTTAATTCCAAAGGAATCAGTGGGAGAAAAGTGGATCTTGAAAAGTTTGAGACAAACAAGAAAACATTGAACGTAAAGTACTACCTTAGGAGCAAGTAGAATCACAAATTTTATGAAATATAAAGTTCCTTATGTAACAAAAAAACTCATAGATATAGTAGATCACACATTGAGCGTGAAAGAATAGGATATCTTATGACTCAAGAAGGTGATGAGTTGGTCATAGATGATGAGCCAGTAACCTACCTAGAAACTATTGAGGGACCACAATATGAGAAATTTCTTCAGGCCATGGGATCCAAGATGGACTCGATGTACACCAACAAGGTATGACCTTGGTGGATCCACATGAAGGGGTAAACCCATAGGGTGCAATTCGGTCTTCAAAAAGAAGATCGACATGGATGGTAGTGTAAAAAACTATAAGAGTAGATTGGTTGCAAAGGGTTTCAATCTAGTTCAAGTTGTTGAACATTATGAAATCTTTTCACCAGTTGTTATGGTTAAATTCATCAAGATCATGCTAGTTTTTATAGCTTAATCTGACTATGAGATTTGACATATGGATGTTAAAACAACATTCCTTAACATGAATTATGAGGATATATGTGTGTCACAACCTGAAAGGTTTATAAGTCTAGTATTTCAAATAAAGTCTATAAGCCACAAAGATCAATTTTTGGATTGAAGCAATCATCTCAGAGTTGGAATCTCCAATTTTACAAGATAGTCAAAGAGTTTGACTTATATTCCACATGGTGGGGAATATCATCCTTATCCTATAAAACCTAGCATTGAAAGTACCTTCTCTATGAAGAGTTTCGGTGAAGCATCCTATATGATAGGAATTGAAATCTATATAGATAGATAAGGAAATCTTATTGACCTAATAAAGAGCATATACATTGGAAATATGTTGAAGGCGTTCAACAAGAAAGACTCCATGAAAGAAAATCTATCCATGTTCCATGCAATAAGTCTCTCAAGAGTCGTGTCCTAATTCTTGTGAAGAATGGGAAAACATGAGTCAGATGCCATATTCATTCACAATTGGATCTATCATGTATGAAATGTAATGTACTCATCCCAATAACTCATATGTATTGGACATGATGAGTGGATATCTGTCAGATCCTAGTGAAGTCACTAGACTACCACAAAGAAAATACTTAAGTACATAAGAAGCACTAAAAGGATTTGTTCCTTAGTTATGGCAATAAGGAGTTGGGTATAAAGGGTTACACTGATGCAATCTACTAAAATGAAAAATAAAATAAATTATCGCAATATGAATTTATGTTTGACTTTGAAATGAGAATTGTAAGTTAGAAAAATTTCGAGAAAGAGAAATTATTTAATTTTACAAAAGAAGTCGAGTACCGTTTTATTTTGAGAAAAATAGAGGATACGATGTGGATCAAGAAGTTCATTTGGATGAACTTGTGGGAGGTTCCAACCATTGGTGACATAGTAGAATACTGTGACAACAATGGAGCTACTAGGTAGGCAAGGGATCCCAAATAGCATACTATGACATTTCCTGTAACATCCCTGACCTGGGTTATGAGTCAACCCTAGGTGTTTTGCCTAAATATGTAATTAAATCTTTGTGATTAACTCTGAGCATGTAATTAAGTTTCTCAGAAATGTATATTTCAGTATTTGCTCCTTTTTATTTAAAGTTGTAGCATTGTTTTGATATAGGGACCTATGTGCAATTTACCCAGTTAAAAGGGTTAGCTTGCAATTTGCACATGTTGAGATGTTCCTCTGATGTTGAGACATCATGAGAATCTTTTTGGTAAAGTTTGAGGGATTTCCCAAGCTAGGGCACCAAGGTGCAGCTGTGGAAGCAATCCCGGTGCTTGAAACCCTAGTTTGGGGTAAAATGCAATTTACCCAAATTAAGGGATACAAATTGTGAAATATGTCATCTAATATATCTTTTTAGACTCTTGCCATCATTAAGAGAAGAAATGATGAGGAAGTCACCTCAATTGAATTATCAAGTTATGAGATATGCCTTGTGATTGAATAATCAGGGTATATGTGTAACATCTCTTTATGCATGTACCTCATTATTAGCTTGCTCTCCTTTACCTTCTTTTCCTAAGACCTTAAGAGAAGGTTTGTACTTAGAATAAAGATTAAGGGACGATCAAGTAAAGAAGGAGGGACCTAGTTGGAATTATGGACAACTTATGAACTAATGTTGAAAATCCTACCCCATGTATATAAGCTCTCCTTCCCTTAGTTGCAAGGGAACTTACCCTTCGTTCCCTTACTGTTTCATTTCACCAAAGACGACCAAGGACTGCCTTGGAGCTAAGGAGGACGACCAAGGGGTGCAAGGTAGGTTTAAACCCCTCTTCTTGCCTAATTCCATGGTTAGAACTCGAATTCAAGGTCAGCTTCATGGCTAACTCTCGAAATCCTATCTTTCTAGCCATCTTTCCTTGACCTTCCTTGGAGTTTTCACCTTGGCCAACCTGTGGGAACTCAAGGACGCCATTAGAGCTTGGAGCTTGAAAGCTTGGAGCTCAAGAAGCAAGCTTTAGGCGGGTTTTATAACTCTAAACCCATGCTTTACTATGTGCATCTTTATATGCGTTTTGATGATAGCTCTTAGTGTTTCCCTACTTTTCCCTGCTATTTTGCAAGAAAATCCATGGGATATTCGTACTGTTATTGAGCTAGGAGATGAAGGCGTGACTTCCAAGAAAAACCCACCGCTTTTCACTTCCTTAAACGGTCTCAAAAGTTTTCTCTCTCGGTCTCAAGACCGCGAGGTGAGCAAACAGTCTCGAGACCGCGATAGGGCAAACGGTCTCCAAGACCGTTTGGCCCCGTTGACCGAGCGTGGACCGTATAAGAGATCTGTTCCTAATTATATAGGATAATTACCCTCAAAATTTGGGAGGCTAACTCCAAAGGAATCGGGAGATATGACCTTTTTAAGTAACAACTTTATTTGCATTTATCCCTGATTTTCAAACGGTCTGAAATTGCCTTTTTGGGCAAACGGTCTCAAGACCGTGTAAGGTCATTGACTAGGCGTTGACCGTATGATATTACTGTTAACAATTATGTTAATTAACAACTCACCAAGTTTTATGGTCTAATTCCAAACGGGCTAAGAGTTGAAGGGTGAATACTAGGGCTAACCCTAGATGAAATCAGTACTGAAATTATGGTGACCTAATTAGGGTTTTTAGGGTTGATTGACCTAAACGGTCTCAAGACCGTTTAGGGGTCACCCAAACGGTCTCAAGACTGCGAGGGCAATCAACCATGACCGTTTGGAGGTCTGGGGTCAAGATTAGTTGACCAATTGAAGGTACAATTACACCAAATTACATTGCAATAAAATATTGACATGATCATCAACTCAATGGGTCAGACCTTGATGAATCTGCACTAGAATCCAAAATTGGATGGGCAAACGGTCTCAAGACCGTTTGGAACTCATCCAAACGGTCTCAAGACTGAGAGGACAATCACCCAAGACCGTTTGAAGGTCTAGGGTTAAGTAATTTGACCAATTGACGACCTAATTGCAAATAAGTTGTAAATTTAACCAAAATTCTGTTTGTGGATCAATCATAGTTCAACCCCTATCAAATCACCTTGGACTTTGATGAAATCTTGGGCAAACGGTCTCAAAACAATGTGGGGTCCACCCACATGACCTCAAGACCGTTTGGGCCAAGTTTGGGCCCAATTGGAGCTCAATTGAAGGGTTCAACCTTGTGTTGAGTCACATTGTTGAGTGTTGATGGGTGAACATTGATAGACCCTAATTGAATCGACTTCAACCCTAATTGGTCGACAATTAAGGGTCTATTGAATTACTAAGTGGTCAAGCATAATCTTAATTAACCCAATTCATAAGTGGTCAACGTAGCTTTGACCTTTTGAGGGCTTCAATATTGGTTGACATTATCGGTTGTATCATCGAATCCCGTTGTTGGTCTAAGTGGTTAAGACCATGTGAGCTCGCGGTCTCTAGGTCATGAGAGGGCTTACGGTCTCAAGACCGTGAGGGGGCTCACGGTCTCAAGACCGCGAGGGGCCTCACGGTCCTGAGGTCAAAGTGGGTAAACGGTCAACATCTCTTCGCGGTCTCAACTTCATTTCGATCTTCGCGGTCTTGAACCACTTGAAGGGCTTCGCGGTCTTGAACCACTTGAAGAGGCTCGCGGTCCTGAAGCCTAAGGAGGCTCGCGGTCTTGAATATAGAAGAGGGCTCGCGGTCTTGGAAAGTCAAAGTGGGCAAACGGTCAACACTTTCAAACGATCTCAATTCGATTGAAGGTTGATAATTGAAATTAATCAATGTGATTCAAGGTTGACTTCATTCAATCAATTGATGATATAAATGGTCCAATGTTGCCCTAATCGAACCCTAATGACAACCTAGGATATTAAGGGGTTAATTGACTAAGGTTTGGACCATGATGATGATCAATGGGGTGAATTACCAAAATACCCCTGAAGGGCCAATTGAGTTATATCTTGCTCAATTCAAAACCTAATCACATGATGATGATGTTTTAGCCATGTTAGCCTATGATGACTTAATCCGACCTGATCTAGGGTGATGTCGACATCACCTAACCTTATGATGAGAGAGAAAGTACTTCTAGAGAGAGAAAGTACTTCTAGAGAGAGAAAGTACCCTTTTTAAGTGGAAACTCAATTGAAGCATCCCCAATACACAGAAATGAGCATAATTAGGGTATGATCCACCTTTGTGAGATCATAGAAACCCTAACTATGATAAATGATGAACTTTTAACTAATCTAAGATCATCAATGAAGATGTTACTCATACATGATGATGTTATGAGTTCAATTCACCTTAATGTGAATAGTAAACCCTAATTCAAGGGTAATGGTATGCTTTTGAATATTAAACTCTATTTGATAAGAATTAGAGATTTGAACTCTCATGACAAGAGTAGGAAGGATATTCCTCATTTTTGTATTACCTTTATCAGTTGTATTAACCATGCAGGTTCTGATATGAAGGTAATCATATCCAGGTATGGATGATGATGTTATATTCATTAAAGGCATGTTGTTAGCCTTATGAATAAGTAAAGTAATCTGATGTCTTGTCAGTGGCATCCTATACTGATAATGGGCTGTGAGAGCCATGGATACCATCAAAGTCATGCCTTAGAGATGACTTGTGATGAGGATAATGAGAAATGATGACTGATATGAGTTAGGCCTGTTACATTTAGTATTCTTCTTTTATAGCTGCTATGCTACTGTTATTGTTTGAAGAACGATGTATGCTGTTAAAGAATACTGAATGTACCTGACTAATCAAGTATAATGTAGAGCCCTGATCATAGATCCATCATTGTCAGAGATTAAGTGATGGTGAAACAGGTTTTCCTCAGGGAACTCCTGGAGCACATACTTTTGAGTATGTGGGGTACATGGATGTGTAGAACCTTACATCCTAGTGTAGGAAAGTGATGTAGATGTGGAATCCATCCATCCTTCACTATAATTCCATACCGTATCAGTGGTAGGTAAACATGAAACCTCCTGATGACGAAGAAAACACAGATATCCGTATCAGTGGTAGGTAAATATGAAACCTCCTGATGATGAAGAGAGTACAGAACGCCATTGTGACTCTAGAATAGCGAAGGACCAGTTTACCCTGGTGAGCTATATTAAGTAGAGACATGAGATGTCCTACAAGTGATCCTCTTACTGACTGAGGAAGGTGAAGGTCATGAGAATCCGGCTCTCTTAATGACCTATGTATGATACTGATGTGACTTCTCAGCGATCAGTTGGAGTATGAGTGGTAAGCCTCATCTCCACAGGGCATAATGTTGTTTGTAAAACATAATCAACCATGTAGTATAACTTGTTAGAGATGACTCCAAGTTAGTTGATTGATGTTACCTTACAATAATGTTATATTCTCCACATCTCCTAAATTATAGAGATCTTGTTATACCTGCAACTGTTATAGAATACTTTGAAGGCTTTACTGCTTAAAATATTCTTTGATGTTATAATAAAGCTTCTGGAAAAGAGTTATAACTCTCGCTGGGACAATTATGTATAATTGTCTCACCCCATAGGATTCAACTTTTTAGGTGGACGTCGGAGAAGAAGGAACCAGCCTACAGGTGATCAGTCTCAGTAGCAGCATCAGGGGCAGCACTAATCTCAGGTGGAGATTGTCCTGCCATATGGTGTAGTTAGAGTCAGTCCTATGTGTCCTCTGTACTCTCAGGTCTTGGAGCCTTTTTGTATAGTGATCTTGAGATTTTGTATCTTGATGTATATAATTAATCAAGAAGTAATTATCCTGAGATGTAAACAGTTTACCTCACTTTATGAAAGAAGCTTTTATGGATTCAAGCTCTTGTCACGAAAAGTTTTAATTTCCCATGATTTTTGTCTTCCGCTGATTACCGATTCGCTTCCGCTAAGTTTTAATCGCATTTATGTCATGGTTTGGAGATCAGAGCCCACAACTAGTGGTATCAGAGCTCCAGGTTCAGTTGATTCTACAGAGGCATAGGACTTAGGATGTCGAGTCTACCTTTAGTACTCCTTCCTCATCTAATAGAATCTTCTGCTCCTCAGGAGAAGAAGATACATAAGAATGTCAGAACATCACGATGAGCACGTGGCAGAAAGTAGTGCTAGTGCACCTCGAGGCGGTGCAAGAGTTCCAAGAATAGAACAACCTGCACCTGAGTCGCCAAGAGAGCCACCCCAGTTCGACCCAGCTAACATGAATGATCTAGCTGTACAGACGATGTTCGGGCAGTTCATGGCTGCCATGACACATATAACCGATAGGATGCCCATTCCTACACCTAGGGCACCTGTCCAGCCTGAAGCACAAGGTATTGGTAAGACATTCGAACGACTTCGTCGTGTCGGAGCTACCGAGTACTTCGGAACTGCCGACCCTGCAGATGCTGACTTATGGTTGACAGAGTTGGAGAAGGCTTTCAGGATTCTTATGATTCCGGAAGCTGAGAAGGTTAGACATGCTGTCTATCTTCTCAAAGGCAGTGCTGGTCACTGGTGGAACATGGAAGAGAAGAAGAGACCTGGAGTAGAGTTCTCATGGGAAGAGTTTCGTCGGGAATTTATCAATAGATATTTTCCAAAGACCTTCCTAGATGAGAAGATCTCTCAGTTTGAGAAACTAAGGCAGGGTATGATGAACATTAGTGAGTATGAAGCTAAGTTCATGGAGTTGTTGCAGTTCTGTCCGCACATGGCCGCTACGGATGAGGAAAGAATCAGAAGATTCGAAAAGGGTTTGAATTCTGATATGTCAACCCCTGTGTCTGCCTTAGAAAACAAAGAGAGATTCTCTACCTTCGTTGAGTCAGTCCGAAGGATAGAGAGTTCTGTGGTTGAGAAAAGACAAACCCATAAAAGGTATCCACAGTTCCAGGGTTCTTCATCTAGGGATTCCAAGAAACCTAGATTCTCTGCACCTAACCCTCCACCACCCAGATCAAGTTTTCAAACTCAATGGACACCAAGCAGAGGTAGAGGACGGAGTCAACCACTTTAAGGGACGCACAGTTCTGCATCTGAGTCAGTCACTGGACCACCCAGACCACAACAACAGGAGAGGAGTTGCTACAACTGTGGTAAGGTGGGACACTTGATGAAGGCTTGCCGTTCTAGGCCTGTCAGTGTGACACAACAAACCCCGAGACAGAATCAACAGGGATCTCAGAATAGACAACATCAAGGAGCAGCTCGAGGACGTGGACAAGCGTCTCAAGCTGGATCATCAGCACCACGTCAACACCAGGCGACTGCGAGATTCTATGCTATGAACCCACCTGAGGCAGTGGTCAATCCACGGGTAGTGGCAGGTCAGATGAAATTTTTAAATTCTGATATGTCTACATCCTGTGTTGTATCCGTTCTGATTGATCCGGGTGCTACGCACTCTTTCATCACTAATGAAATGATTCGTAACTGCAATGTGACTGTTAGTCATAGAGCAGATAGTTTGTTGTTAGAGACTCCGTTGAGTGGGTCTGCCGTTTTGCAGGAGGTATGTTCTTCCTGCATCCTTTTCTTTTCTGACCATCGCATTCAAGTGGATCTTATACCACTTGATATGCAGGGATTTGATATAATCCTTGGGATGGATACCTTAGAAAGGTATAGAGTTGTCTTGGATTGTGAGTCCAAGTTGGTTGTGTTTGCTGATAAAAGCAACACATGGATCTTTCAAGGTGAAAGAAAGATTCTGCCCACCTGTCTTGTGTCAGCTATGGTTGCTGATAAGCTGTTGAGGCAAGGATGTTAAGCATTCTTAGCCCATGTGGTAGATGTTACCAAGGAAAGTTCCAATCCTGCCGAAGTTCCTATAGTCAGGGAATTCGAAGATGTGTTTCCTGAAGAACTTCCTGGTATACCACCACCTCGGGAGATTGATTTTGAAATTAATCTGATCCCAGATACGAAACCCATAGCTCAAACTCCGTATAGGATGGCGCCTGCCGAGATGGCAGAACTCAAGAAACAGCTTCAAGAGTTACTTGAGAGAGGTTTTATCCGACCGAGTACTTCACCTTGGGGTGCTCCGGTCTTGTTTGTTAAAAAGAAAGATGGGTCAATGCGGTTATGCATTGATTACAGACAACTCAATAAAGTAACAATAAAAAATAAGTATCCTCTGCCGAGGATTGATGATCTCTTTGACTAGTTGCGTGGTGCAACAGTCTTTTCAAGGATAGACTTGAGGTCTGGATATCACCTCCGTATTAAGGATAGTGACATATCCAAGTCTGCCTTTAGGACAAGATATGGTCACTATGAGTTCACGGTTATGTCATTTGGACTAACCAATGCACCAGCTGCATTTATGGAACTCATGAATAGAGTTTTTCGACCTTTACTTGATCAGTGTGTTGTCGTCTTCATAGATGACATTCTGATTTATAGTAAGGATGCTCAGCAGCATGAGCAGCATCTTCGCCAAGCTTTGACCTTGCTAAGAGAACATAAGCTGTACGCTAAGTTTAGCAAGTGTGAGTTCTGGCTGCCGGAGGTATCTTTTCTTGGACATGTAATATCCGCCTCGGGAATTCGTGTTGACCCTACAAAGGTAGAATCTGTTCTACAATGGGAACAGCCAAAGTCACCGACGGAGATTCGAAGTTTCTTGGGGTTAGCTGGCTATTATCGGAGGTTCATTAAGAACTTTAGTTCTATAGCTTTACCTTTGACCAAGTTAACCCGGAAAGATGTTCCTTTTTCTTGGAGTGATAAGTGTCAACAATCCTTCCAGTTGTTGAAGGAGAGATTGACAAGTGCACCTATGCTAGTGCTAGCTGAACAAGGAAAAGGATATATAGTTTTCTGTGATGCTTCCAAGAACGGACTAGGATGTGTGTTGATGCAGGACAAACGAGTGATTTCTTTTGCTTCCCGACAGCTTAAGAAACACGAGGAGAATTATCCAACACACGATCTGGAGTTAGCTGTTGTGGTTCATGCTTTGAAGATCTGGAGGCACTATCTCTACGGAGAAACATTCCAGATTTTCACAGACCACAAAAACCTTAAGTATATCTTCTGTCAGCATGAGCTCAACATGAGGCAACGTCGCTGGATGGAATTAATCAAGGACTACGACTATACAATTGATTACCATCCAGGCAAGGCCAATGTCGTTGCAGATGCCTTGAGTAGGAAATCAGCAACATCAACCATGAATAGAGCACAACTAAACTCTTTAGTATGCTCTAGAAGAGATATGCTTATCTCTTTAAGGCAAGACAATGTACAGTTGAAGGTGTCATTGTTAACCGGTTTGTTAGCTGAGATGCATATTAAACCTACTCTAAGGGAGCAGATTAAAGAGGCACAGCTAGGTGATGCTGCAGTTCAACATATAAGATCTGAGTATGGAAATGAGAAGCAAGATGGTTTTCATGACTCAAAAGATCAAGTAGCTTGTTATAATAGAAGAATGATAGTGCCGGATGTGGACAACTTGAGGAAGTTAGTCCTGGAAGAAGCCCATTCTTCCATGTATGCTATGCATCCAGGGAGCACCAAGATGTATCGGAATTTGAAGGATCTGTATTGGTGGCCTGGGATGAAAAAGGACGTTGCAGAGTTTGTTCTGAGGTAACCCGTGTGTCAGCAAGTTAAAGCTGAACACCAAAAGCCTGCAGGAACAATGCAACCTTTACCCATATCACAGTGGAAGTGGGACCATGTGACCATGGACTTTGTTGTTGGCCTACCCAGGACAAGCAAAGGACATGATTCCATTTGGGTAATTGTTGATAGGTTGAGTAAGACAGCACATTTCTTACCTGTTAAAACAACCTATTCTGCTGAAAGGTTATCAGTGTTGTATGTTCAAGAGATAGTGCTTTTGCACGGAGTTCCTGTCACAATAGTCTCTGACAGAGGTCCTCAGTTTACAAGTCATTTTTGGGAACAGTTGCACAGAGCCTTAGGCACCAAGCTAAGGTTTAGTACGGCCTTTCATCCACAGACTGATGGACAGTCAGAAAGGACCATACAAACCTTAGAAGACCTGTTGCGAGCATGTGTTCTCCAATTCACTGGAAGTTGGGATCTACACCTAAGCTTGATAGAGTTTGCCTATAACAATAGCTATCAGCATAGTATTGATATGGCACCTTATGAAGCCTTATATGGTAGATGTTGTAGATCACCCTTGTGTTGGTTTGAGACTGGTGAGCACCAGTTGTTAGGTCCTGACCTGGTGTAGCAAACCACAGAAAAGATTAAAGTAATACAACATAAGATTAAGACTGCTCAGGATAGGCATAAATCTTATGCTGACAAACGTCGTAGACCCTTAGAGTTCCAGGTTGGAAACAGAGTGTATCTTAAGGTCTCACCTTGGAAAGGGGTCCTTCGCTTTGGAAGGAAAGGGAAGTTAGCTCCTAGATATATGGGGCCTTATCCAATCATTGAACGGATTGGAAACGTAGCATATAAACTAGAGCTTCCCCCAGAATTACAAAGGTTACATCCTGTGTTTCACATTTCTATGTTAAAAAAATGTCACCCAGACACCGAGTCAGTTCTACAACCTATGGAGGTAAAATTGAATGATGACATATCCTATGAGGAGGGACCAGTGTCAATCCTTGATAAACGAATTAAAAAGTTAAAGAAGAAAGATATAAGTCTTGTGAAAGTCCTCTGGAACCATCGTGGTGTTGAAGAAGCCACTTGGGAGTTAGAGGATGAGATGAGAAGGAAGTATCCTGCCCTTTTCTCGTAGTATGTTTTATCGATTTCGGGGACGAAATCCTTGTAAGGGGTGGATAATTGTAACATCCCTGACCTGGGTTATGAGTCAACCCTAGGTGTTTTTCCTAAATATGTAATTAAATCTTTGTTATTAACTCTGAGCATGTAATTAAGTTTCTCAGAAACGTATATTTCAGTATTTGCTCCTTTTTATTTAAAGTTGTAGCATTGTTTTGATATACAGGGACCTATGTGCAATTTAACCATTTAAAAGGGTTAGCTTGCAATTTGCACATGTTGAGATGTTCCTCTGATGTTGAGACATCATGAGAATCTTTTTGGTAAAGTTTGAGGGATTTCCCAAGCTAGGGCACCAAGGTGCAGATGTGGAAGCAATCATGGTGCTTGAAACCCTAGTTTGGGGTAAAATGCAATTTACCCAAATTAAGGGATACAAATTGTGAAATATGTCATATAATGTATCTTTTTATACTCTTGCCATCATTAAGAGAAGAAATGATGAGGAAGTCACCTCAATTGAATTATCAAGTTATGAGATATGCCTTGTGATTGAATAATCAGGGTATATGTGTAATATCTCTTTATGCATGTACCTCATTATTAGCTTGTTCTCCTTTACCTTCTTTTCCTAAGACCTTAAGAGAAGGTTTGTCCTTAGAATAAAGAGGAAGGGACGATCAAGTAAAGGAGGGACCTAGTTGGAATTATGGACAACTTATGAACTAATGTTGAAAATCCTACCCCATGTATATAAGCTCTCCTTCCCTTAGTTGCAAGGGAACTTACCCTTCGTTCCCTTACTGTTTCATTTCACCAAAGACGACCAAGGACTGCCTTGGAGCTAAGGAGGACGACCAAGGGGTGCAAGGTAGGTTTAAACCCCTCTTCTTGCCTAATTCCATGGTTAGAACTCGAATTCAAGGTCAGCTTCATGGCTAACTCTCGAAATCCTATCTTTCTAGCCATCTTTCCTTGACCTTCCTTGGAGTTTTCACCTTGGCCAACCTGTGGGAACTCAAGGACGCCATTAGAGCTTGGATCTTGAAAGCGTGGAGCTCAAGAAGCAAGCTTTAGGCGGGTTTTATAACTCTAAACCCATGCTTTACTATGTGCATCTTTATATGCGTTTTGATGATAGCTCTTAGTGTTTCCCTACTTTTCCCTGCTATTTTGCAAGCAAATCCATGGGATATTCGTACTGTTCTTGATATAGGAGATGAAGGCGTGATTTCCAAGAAAAACCCACCGCTTTTCACTTCCTTAAACGGTCTCAAAAGTTTTCTCTCTCGGTCTCAAGACCGCGAGGTGAGCAAACGGTCTCGAGACCGCGACAGGGAAAACGGTCTCCAAGACCGTTTGGCCCCATTGACCGAGCATGGACCGTATAAGCCATCTGTTCCTAATTATATAGGCTAATTACCCTCAAACTTTGGGAGGCTAACTCCAAAGAAATCGGGAGATATGACCTTTTTAAGTAACAACTTTATTTGAATTTATCCCTGATTTTCAAACGGTCTGAAATTGCCTTTTTGGGCAAACGATCTCAATACCGTGTAAGGCCGTTGACTAGGCGTTGACCGTATGATATTACTGTTCACAATTATGTTAATTAACAACTCACCAAGTTTGATGGTCTAATTCCAAACGGGCTAAGAGTTGAAGGGTGAATACTAGGGCTAACCCTAGATGAAATCAGTACTGAAATTATGGTGACCTAATTAGGGTTTTTAGGGTTGATTGACCTAAACGGTCTCAAGACCGTTTAGGGGTCACCCAAACGGTCTCAAGACCGCGAGGGAAATCAACCATGACCGTTTGGAGGTCTGGGGTCAAGATTAGTTGACCAATTGAAGGTACAATTACACCAAATTACATTGCAATAAAATATTGACATGATCATCAACTCAATGGGTGAGACCTTGATGAATCTGCACTAGAATCCAAAATTGGATGGGCAAACGGTCTCAAGACCGTTTGGAACTCATCCAAACGGTCTCAAGACCGAGAGGACAATCACCCAAGACCGTTTGAAGGTCTAGGGTTAAATAATTTGACCAATTGAGGACCTAATTGCAAATACGTTGTCAATTTAACCAAAATTCTGTTTATGGATCAATCATAGTTCAACCCCTATCAAATCACCTTGGACTTTGATGAAATCTTGGGCAAACGGTCTCAAAACCATGTGGGGTCCACCCACATGACCTCAAGACCGTTTGGGCCAAGTTTGGGCCCAATTGGAGCTCAATTGAAGGGTTCAACCTTGTGTTGAATCACATTGTTGAGTGTTGATGGGTGAACATTGATAGACCCTAATTGAATCGACTTCAACCCTAATTGGTCAACAATTAAGGGTCTATTGAATTACTAAGTGGTCAAGAATAATCTTAATTAACCCAATCCATAAGTGGTCAATGTATCTTTGACCTTTTGAGGGCTTCAATATTGGTTGACATTATCGGTTGTATCATCAAATCCCGTTGTTGATCTAAGTGGTTAAGACCATGTAAGCTCGCGGTCTCAAGGTCGTGAGAGGGCTCACGGTCTCAAGACCGTGAGGGGGCTCACGGTCTCAAGACCGCGAGGGGCCTCGCGTTCTTGAGGTCAAAGTGGGCAAACGGTCAACATCTCTTCGCGGTCTCAACTTCATTTCGATCTTCGCGGTCTTGAACCACTTGAAGGGCTTCGCGGTCTTGAACCACTTGAAGAGGCTCGCGGTCCTGAAGCCTAAGGAGGCTCGTGGTCTTGAAGATAGAAGAGGGCTCGCGGTCTTGGAAAGTCAAAGTGGGCAAATGGTCAACACTTTCAAACGATCTCAATTCGATTGAAGGTTGATAATTGAAATTAATCAATGTGATTCAAGGTTGACTTCATTCAATCAATTGATGATATAAATGGTCCAATGTTGCCCTAATCGAACCCTAATGACAACCTAGGATATTAAGGGGTTAATTGACTAAGGTTTGGACCATGATGATGATCAATGGGGTGAATTACCAAAATACCCCTGAAGGGCCAATTGAGTTATATCTTGCTCAATTCAAAACCTAATCACATGATGATGATGTTTTAGCCATGTTAGCCTATGATGACTTAATCCGACCTGATCTAGGGTGATGTCGACATCACCTAACCTTATGATGAGAGAGAAATTACTTCTAGAGAGAGAAAGTACTTCTAGAGAGAGAAAGTACCCTTTTTAAGTGGAAACTCAATTGAAGCATCCCCAATACACAGAAATGAGCATAATTAGGGTATGATCCACCTGTGTGAGATCATAGAAACCCTAACTATGATAAATGATGAACTTTTAACTAATCTAAGATCATCAATGAAGATGTTACACATACATGATGATGTTATGAGTTCAATTCACCTTAATGTGAATAGTAAACCCTAATTCAAGGGTAATGGTATGCTTTTGAATATTAAACTCTATTTGATAAGAATTAGAGATTGGAACTCTCATGACAAGAGTAGGAAGGATATTCCTCATTTTTGTATTACCTTTATCAGTTGTATAAACCATGCAGGTTCTGATATGAAGGTAATCATATCCAGGTATGGATGATGATGTTATATTCATTAAAGGCATGTTGTTAGCCTTATGAATAAGTAAAGTAATCTGATGTCTTGTCAGAGGCATCCTATACTGATAATGGGCTATGAGAGCCATGGATACCATCAAAGTCATGCCTTAGAGATGACTTGTGATGAGGATAATGAGAAATGATGACTGATATGAGTTAGGCCTGTTACATTTAGTATTCTTCTTTTATAGCTGCTATGCTACTGTTATTGTTTGAAGAACAATGTATGCTGTTAAAGAATACTGAATGTACCTAACTAATCAAGTATAATGTAGAGCCCTGATCATAGATCCATCATTGTCAGAGATTAAGTGATGGTGAAACAGGTTTTCCTCAGGGAACTCCTGGAGCACATACTTTTGAGTATGTGGGGTACATGGATGTGTAGAACCTTACATCCTAGTGTAGGAAAGTGATGTAGATGTGGAATCCATCCATCCTTCACTATAATTCCATACCGTATCAGTGGTAGGTAAACATGAAACCTCCCGATGATGAAGAAAACACAGATATCCGTATCAGTGGTAGGTAAATATGAAACCTCCTAATGACGAAGAGAGTACAGAACGCCACTGTGACTCTAGAATAGCGAAGGACCAGTTTACCCTGGTGAGCTATATTAAGTAGAGACACGAGATGTCCTACAAGTGGTCCTCTTACTGACTGAGGAAGGTGAAGGTCATGAGAATCTGGCTCTCTTAATGACCTATGTATGATACTGATGCGACTTCTCAGCGATCAGTTGGAGTATGAGTGGTAAGCCTCATCTCCATAGGGCATAATGTTGTTTGTAAAACATAATCAACCATGTAGTATAACTTGTTAGAGATGACTCCAAGTTAGTTGATTGATGTTACCTTAAAATAATGTTATATTCTCCACATCTCCTAAATTATAGAGATCTTGTTATACCTGCAACTGTTATAGAATACTTTGAAGGCTTTACTGCTTAAAATATTCTTTGATGTTATAATAAAGCTTCTGGCGAAGAGTTATAACTCTCCCTGGGACAATTATGTCTAATTGTCTCACCCCGTAGGCTTCAACTTTTTAGGTGGACGTCGGAGACGAAGGAACCAGCCTACAGGTGATCAGTCTCAGTAGCAGCATCAGGGGCAGCAGTAATCTCAGGTGGAGATTGTCCTGCCATATGGTGTAGTTAGAGTCAGTCCTATGTGTCCTCTGTACTCTCAGGTCTTGGAGCCTTTTTGTATAGTGATCTTGAGATTTTGTATCTTGATGTATATAATTACTCAAGAAGTAATTATCCTGAGATGTAAACAGTTTACCTCACTTTATGAAAGAAGCTTTTATGGATTCAAGCTCTTGTCACGAAAAGTTTTAATTTCCCGTGAGTTTTGTCTTCCGCTGATTACCGATTCGCTTCCGCTAAGTTTTAATCGCGTTTATGTCATGGTTTGGAGATCAGAGCCCACATTTCCATCTCATACGATATTTCATATAATGAGGAGATGTGAAACTTGCAACATACAGACTAAAAGAAAAATGTTGCCAACCCACTATAAAAGTGCTTGTGTAGAAGAAACATGATGGACGTGATAAGATCACTTAGAATAATATTCATGGGTGATTGGATCTAAGAGCAAGTGGGATTCTATTGGTATGTATGCCCATAGAGCCAATCAAATGATGATTGTGACGGGGCATCATATACTTGATTTGATAATGATAAAAGTAATTCCATCTATTAATTTTGTCTAATTCATGAGATGATGACACAAATATCTAAAAAGTGATGTGACTTGATGACATATGTCTTCAGGTTGATGACTTGAACAATGAGATCATATGTATGTTAAGAATATATACATTCTTATCATGTCCCTAGTTGGGTATTATTGTGGAAGCAAAATAGATGACAATAATACATAAATCTAGAGTGTGTGTTGACCGATGAAATTGTTTCATTAGTCATGATATGTGATATTAAGTCAAGCACACATGTACATGTTAGAGAATAATATATCAGAGACACCCACATTGAGAGTGATACATGGATACTATTGAATGGTAGTTAGAATTAACTCTCATAGTGATAGTTGTGATTGTGGTTCTTAAACCTAAAATCACTACACTCATCACATGTTTGATGTACTTTGACATCATCAAACGTTACCTTGAAAAAGGGTTTCCATAAAGGTGAAGCTCAAATACATTATAACACATGGGTATTGAGTGTGAGTGATGTAGATGTAATTTTTCCCTCCAACATGAGATTGATATCTTGGCCACTTGATAATCAAGACTGAGAAATTTATTGCCCTACTCATGTTACTCAGTATGTAATATTTAATCTCACATGCATCGCAGACAGTCTGCTCTAGTTAAAGGAGCATGGATTGAGCATTGAAGAGGATGACAATTTCATGCCCTAAGTTCAACATGGATATCGGAGATAAAGGAACTATACAGTCATGGTAACATTTGTCACTGATTCTACGTTGAAGTTGTTCTACAACTTTTCAAATTACTTCGGTAGCAATAATGTGCTTCTAGATACAACTCATTGCTTGTGATGTCATAAGTGGTTATGGACATTCACCAACAACGTAACTTGGGACCTATAAGGTAACACTGGCATGATACACTTAGAATAGGAGTTTGTTCATGAATGATGTTTCACTTGATTATTAAAGTGTCGAGGTATTCAATTTAAACAATTGTGGTTGAAAATTGACTGACTGGACTATGAACCGACCAATTCAAGTGTTGAACTGGTCGATTCAAGTGTCAAGTTAATTAGAAATAACATTGGTTGAACAATACCTCAACCAGGGCATGAACCGACCAGTTCACTTAGTGAACTGATCGACTAACGATTGAAAATGACTAGTTCAAGTGTTGAACCACCTAGTTTAATGATTAATATGATTGGATCAAGGGTTAATGATGACGTCATGTTGTGCATTAATTGTATATCAAATGCCAATGTGATTTGAAAAAGGAAAAGCTATTAAACTAACCCGTTCAAGGGTTGAACTGACTGGTTCACCCGTGAATCGACCATTTCAACAGCGAACCTAGTTTAATGATTAATACGATTGGATCAAGGGTTGATGTTGATGTCATCTTGTGCATTAATTGTATATCAAATGCCAATGTGATTTGAAAAAAGGAAAGCTATTGAACTGACCAGTTTAAGGGTTGAAATGACTGGTTCACCCATGAATTGACCATTTCAACAGTGAAACAACATGTTCATCATTTGTAGCTTCCAAAAAATTCATAAAAATCCATCCCTTTAATTCCTGCTCAGACTAGAAGTCCTGACTATAAATAGAGGGGAAGTGGAAGCCTTCGAGAGACACAACAATAAGCTCTGGTAGTTGTTGTCCTCTCTAGTTGTGGTAACCAAGAGATCTCGAGCAAGTCCTACTCGTGAAAGGAAGGGATAGAAAGGGAGAGACATTTGGGAGAGCAAGTCGGTGCTATCACACTGACTAGAATGGAAAAGTCCTTGTTTGTTCATCCAGAACAATAGGAGTTCCTGATGGTTCACATGGACTACTACAGAGACAATGAGGCTATTCCCACCCTCTAGGGGGAAACAGACAACCGCTGTCTATGGTGATCAACTGGTAAGCCACTTCTGCTATTTCCATCTAGGTGCAACTTGAAAAATTTCACACACTGCAACAAGGAATTGTCGATGGACTTGCTCCAAGACAAATTATAAGTCGTGCAACACTCTTTCCTGTTACATAGTTTTTGACACAATCTACTATTTAAGGGGAATGTAACAAGTAAGTTGTTTCCACCACCTTATATGATGCCATATTTCCCAACACTAAACAACTTAAGTAATTAGACTAACTAAAGACCTATATCTTTGGCATGGACTTTGCTTTGAAGAAACTATGTTAGTTTCATGCTTCCTAGGTGACCATGTCATGTAAAACCAATATTGTCTACATTTATAACAAGCAAAACATTTCTAGAAGATCCACACAATAGAATGTAGACTGGTCTAGATTGAATCATCATATACAAAACTCCATGACATATTGGATGAATTTATTAAAATGCTTTGGGTGAGTGCTTTTGACCATAAAAATATTTACGAAGTAGGACACTAACTGAGCCCCCCCCGAGAAACAAACCTAAATGGTTTCACCATATAAATCTCCTCAAAATATTACCATGAGTAAAAGCATTCTTGATGTGCATACGATACAAGGGACAATAAAAAAGAACGTGCCAGTAGACAAACATTAGATTGGTTGTCATCTTGGCCACAATCAAGAAGGTATCCACTTAATCCTCTCCTGATACATGGATGTAGCCATTGAAACCCTTCTTGAAAGAAACCATATGATGTGTATTTATAGAAACCTTCATTCTCATGACAAGATAGTCTTAAATTTATTGGAGGTGGTCTTTAACGATCTGAATCTTCATGCTTAGGTGGTCTTTAGCAATCTTCATGGGTGATGCAAACAAAAGCAAGGGGCACAGGAAGAAAAATAAAAAAGGCAATGATAGACACACATGCTTTATATGTAATGAGAAGGATCAAATATTCAAAGATTGTATAAGATTGATGGAATAAAATGATGGAGTTTGCTCGTTAGCTGAAGAATATTCATATGCAATTAACTTTTATGGACTTAAGTACTTGTAGTTGATGGTTATTTGATTCAGGATCTAGTTTCATCATATGTGCAGAGAGAAATATTTGATGAAGGTTCTCCACAACAAGTGCATAGAACTGTTTACTTGGTAGATGGAAAACTTTACCCAGTTGTCGGGATTGAAACACTTACCTCCAAGATATATAATTGAGTACAACACACATTATTAAAGTCTGATATGTCCCTAATCTCAAGAAAAATTTGATATATGAGATAGAACTTGAATCCACCCATTTCAATATCAAAGAGTGGTGAAATTGTGCAATTTACTAACAAATGACAAGTAATCATGAAGGGTACCTGGTCCAGTGGAGAATATTGATTGGTTGGAGATGGTATAACCAAGGTAGGAGTTGCTAATATGAGTTCTACCAATACTGAAGGCATACATGAAGAATTTCCACGTGAGGCAAACATCATGTATCCAAATAGCGATACATACGATCTAATCTCACATGTAATTAGGTGTAAGGTTATACATTTCAACATGACCAAATGAAAAGTTGTCAATTGTTGTAATTGAATAAGGAAGACATGGAAACATTAACCATAAAGTACCATAGAGCAGGGAAAACTCAAAGAATGTACAAACCTATGACTTTGAGGGCCAAAGATGAGAAAGATGTAGTTCTTCCAACCACAGGTGGAGGGGGATAAGTTCATCAAACTATACAATTTGAGGAACTCTCACATGAACGTTTCAGGAAGTCAAATCCAGACAACAATTCTAGGTAGTGTACATTGATAGAGTGTTGCTAGGAACATAAGCAGTCTCTAAGGGTAGAATATAGAAAAAGAATAAGAGCAATTTCTTGGGAGAGGAAAATACACTTCAATAGATGACATTCAAGGTGCAGAATGTCATAATAATGATTGTATCCTTTGTCAAGATAATTAATATTGTCTTTTAATATTAGAAACGCCCTAACAATTATAGACTTAGAGTATATATATTTATACTTATCTTTTCATCTACCTTGTTTTGTCTCCATTATCTTCTCATAATCCTTTCTTATAATTTACTATATCCTCTCATACAACCTTATATAGTTTGGTCTTATCATCTAGTTTATCCCTATCTAGTTCTAGGGATGTTTACAAGTAAGGTTAAAGGCCATATGATATGTGTGCCAAAAGGGGAACCAAAAAGGTATCCAAAAAAGATAAAATAAAAGTGGATTGCATGATTCTATTGTAAAGTTCTGGGACTGTAAGAGAGAGATAATTTCTTATATCTTGTGAAGTTATTTAATATAATTGCGGTCTTATTATCCATTTATGTTCTTTATTTGATTATTTTCTTGTGGTCATTGGCTCTATCAACAAATGGTTATTCTTTATCTGTGTATGTTTGGGTTATATCTTGCATAACAAATTCCTCAAGCTTGAAGATTTAGCAAAATTACTTCAATTAGGTAATGCTAACACATCCTATTATTGCCAATGCCACCAACTGATCTACTGAGAGTGACATATGGATCCAAGACATCAAAGTTTGAAGCCCATGTTATGTGACCATTCTTTTTCTAATAAATGGGAGATTAAATGTGTTGATCCCTCCTCCCAACAAGCAAGCAAAAAATATACTAACTATCACTATACCAAGTATACCTCCACAAATATCAAAAAGAAAAATAAAGCTATGTCACTCAAAATGTATAACCAAACATGGTAATGTATTTGGGATTTCATCTAATGCTCCACTGATATGATGATCCAAGTATGTCTAAGAAGCAAAAATGCTTGGTTCATTGTGGTATATTGAGAACAACAACATTCCTACACCCTTTAGATGATCCCCTTCAAGCAGTGAGACATCTGCCTAGTTAGGTTTAGGTGCAATATACATGCACATGATGTTGTTAGTACACATGAATTGTCTAACCTTTGTGAATACATATCATCATTCCATGGTATACATGCATGCCCATTCATGATATTCTTAAAAATGATGTCATCAGTATAAAAAATTTGAGGCATGTTGGTGAGGCTAATCTTATAGAGATTATAGGCATAGGTAAAGCTCTTTCTCCTAGCCTCCAAATCCTAGCCTAATTTTGATCTTCTGATTGCACCGAAGGACATAAGGACTATCATAAAGAATTCCTAATAATTCCTCGCACAATAGAAGATTGTGGTATTCTAATCAAGGATTCTTTAGATACCATAGTAATCTGGTGTCATTCTACCTCTGGTGGGTGCCATGCAACTATTTCCAATTTTTATATGATCCATTTTAGGGATAGAAATCCAAGGAGCTAGATTTTATCTTTGCTATTGTCATTCTCCATCAGTAGGTTATTATAGATTATGGAGGCCATTCAGTTAATATTTTTCTATAACTTGCCTTTCCCAATAGTTTCCCCTTCAAAATGTGTTGTGCTTCATATCACCCATAAGAATCAACATTTTATTTGTAGAAGAAAGTCACAAAAGGCCTCCAGAACGGATGCTAGGGTGGTTGTACTCTACAAGACATACAACAAATCAGTGATAGAAAGATCACCTATCAAATGGTATTTCATTACCTCTTTATCTTGGGTCCACATAGCTTTAGCGAGATCATGTACAACAAATAAATGCTCCAACATTTTGATATTTGGTTGACTGCATCAATGGCATTATGAGACTATGGAATCTTGATAGTCAATCACCCTTTAATCAACAAAGATTTCCATGTTAATTATGCACCATGTAAAGGTTGTAACTTTTTTAAGAAATGCAAGATGCTCGGCATGAAGGGTTTATGTGCTTTGTTTCTTAGATGCATTGTTAACGAACTTACAAGAGAAACATGTATCATATTCCAGGTCCAAAATTAGAGAATCATGTTTCATGGTTGGATGGTGGTTAACATTGCAAATGAGCAGAAGTCCTTCAAGGTTCATGACCTCCCTTAAATTGAACCAATCCAAGCTTCCATCATGAAGAAAGAATCCTTTATGTGGAATTGGTTTCGGGTTGATATTTGGGTTCCCAAAACTAAAGAGTATATGCTTTGCACCATCTGGTTATCCAGAATAGAGAACTCTCATGAGACGTGCGAGACAAAAGTCTCATGCATGGTTTTGAATGAGAGAAAGAAGTGAGGAATCCTCTTTTCGACTCTGACTCTCCCACTCTAGTCATTGTTTTTCTTTCTGTTACTTTGAAAGTAGCTGCTTCATCTTTAGCCATGCGAGTTTTCGACATTCCTTTTTTTTTCTCATCAAATGAATGGCATCTTCTTCTGGAAATCCTAGCTATTCTTAGCATGATATTGGGGAATCTCATTGCTATTACTCAAATAAGAAGGAAAGATACGCTTGTATATTCGTCCATCGGTCAAATTGGATATGTAATTATTGGAATAATTATTGGAATCTCAAATGATGGATATGCAAGCATGATAACATATATGATGTTCTATATCTCCATGAATCTAGGAACTTTTTCTTGCATTGTCTTATTCGGTCTACGTACCAGAAATGGTAACATTCAAGATTATGCAAGATTATACACGAAAGATCATTTTTTGGCTCTCTCTTTAGCCCTATGTGTCTGATCCCTAGAGGTCTTCCTCCACTAGTAGGTTTTTTTAGAAAAATCCATCTACTCTGGTGTGGATGGCAGGAAGGCCTATATTTCTTGGTTTCAATAGGCTTCTTACAAGTGTTGTTTATATATAATATTATCTAAAAATAATCAAGTTATTAATGACTGAACGAAACCAAGAAATAACCCCTCATGTGCAAAATTATAGAAGATCCACTTTAAGATCAAACAATTCTATCGAATTGAGTATGACTATATGTGTGATAAAATCTACTATACTAGGAATATCAATGAACACAATTTTTACAATTGCTCAGGATACCTTTTTTAGGTCTATTTCTTAGTTTCTTACTAACTGGAATAAAATAATTAGTAGATTGGTTCCACCCAAAATTGGATAGGAATGGGATGGGGTTATGAACTTATAATCATGGAATCGACTCTTTTCTTTGAAAGTTCTTATAAACCATTTTCTTTTTCTTTTTAAAACTTTTAGAACTAGATAACTTTCCCAAAAAACGTTTGGAAGTAAGTTGGGGAAAGCAGACCATAACCGTTTTCAAAAACTTGGATGAAAAGAAGATTTCTTCAACTAAGATGGGTAGGCAGCGTCCAGGCTTGGTGCATTTTACTAGATATTGGTGTGGAAGAAGTGTGCCTGGATAGTTTTTCTATTGTTCATGCCAAGCCTTTATCAAGATCAAGATATCTTGAATGGTTCTCAATCTTTTGATTTTAAGAACCTCCTTGATTTAGAGGTTTGACAACTTTGTTTCAAGATACCCAGTGCCTACATTTCTAAAATCACATGAAATACAAAGGAAACTACCCATCTTATATTTAAGCTTCTTGATCAATAAAAGGTGAATGGTTAAGGAAGGTATATAGTAGGTTGGTATGGAGGATAGATAGTGCTCGAGTAATGTGATTTTACCCTCTCCCCCATCGAAAGCATCTGACCTAGCTCATTTGCAAGCTAGGCATAAAACTTCTGAATGATGTGATATGCCGTAAGTGGTGTCCGACAAATGTATTGGAACACCTAGATAGCCCTCATTCTGTTGAAATTCTAAGGTCTTAGAAATCTAGATTTTTTGTGCCAAAATATTTCCTTCTATAAAGAGTTGTTAATACTAACTGATTATCAATTAGTGTATTGCTTGATTGTTAATTAATGTTAACATTGACCATATTTACATTATATTTTTACTATTTGTTGTCAGTTTCTATCACACATTCATTGTATATATTATTTCTTTCATGTCTCCTACACTTATTTATCCCCTCTCATATCATATTTTAAAGAGGGTCTCTATAACACACATGTATAGTTCCCATGGCTCTTTAGAGATTTGGAAATAATGTATAGCCCCACAGACCATCACTGACCTTAAATGTGCACTTTTACTCACTCACGCACAAGCTGGGATCAACTTCACTACTGGTCACCCATCCCGGTACTACTTTGGGCTTAGGATGCTTCACCATATAGTTAATATTGATGAGCTACCTCAAAAGGAGGTGAACCTTGGTGATATTTGTAGTCTAATTATTCTTTATAAGATAATTTTATCTGAGGCCACAAACCTGGGACATTATAGTCTTCACAACTTAGACTCTAGATTTCCTCGTAAAGGCTCAACTATATGGCCTCGTAATATATCCCCATTTTAGTCCAAACCAAGAATGACCCATTGACACCCAGATATAGATCATATCTTCTTGTACAATGGTGGCTAGATCACCATGGATAGCCCTTTCCAACATACCTGGACCACAAGTCTCAAGACTGTCAGGCCACGTGCCCATGTAGGTCTCACCTACTAGAGGGTTTTGTCTATGATACCATTTATAATGCTCAAACCCACTGCCTAAGCCCTAGTAGAGTTTTAGGTATGAAGAATTGCCCCACAGATCACTACTAACCTAACTGTGCAATTTTTCCTCATTCATGCACAAGCCATGATCAACTTCCCGACTGGTCACACATACTAGTCCTGCTCTGGACTAAGCATGCTTAACCACAAAGTTCTTAGTGATAGGATCCCTTAAAAGGAGGTGCACCATGGTGATTTAGGGTAGTCTAATCATCCTTCTAAGATCATTTTATCCAAGGACTCAAACTCAGAGATGTTACAAGATCCTTCCCTATAGAAACAAACATTCTCCTTATATTAAATATAATGAAATATACTAATATTGTAAGTTGCAGTCCCTTCATATGGTGTCATAGCAATGTTAGGATTTGATTTACCCCTCCTTCTCCCATCATAAATCTTCCTCCACTCATTTTCTCTCTTCTTAGTCTCACAATGGAAGCCAACAACCCCAATAATGACTTTCTCCCATATAATGCATTATGAATTCTTTTACACAGTTCCTAAGATCGATAGCCATGGCGGGCAACTGTTCAGGTGACCTCCTTGGGTACCATGTTCTTTCTCATAAGGACCCATCCTAAAATCCTTCACAACACCTTTGATCTAATGAAAAAGAGGATTCTGTCATCAATCAAGAATTTACAAAGTGGCAGATTTTTGACAGACGAATTATGTCCTACCTCATAATTCTATTCACATCAATATTTTTGATGCAATCATTGAAAAACACACCTCCACTGCTTCATTATGGGCCAGTGTTGATACCTGATTCATCCCATTGAATGACTCTCAGAAATTTCTACTTGCAATGGAGGCATGACCAGAAATACATGTTTTTGTTCCATCTATAAATTCCATGACCACATGTGTAGCCTCTGGTATCTTGTCAACATCGTTAGGTCTACATGATCTGCAGGTGCACCACACGAAAAGGAGCTTCATATGTATCATTTCCTTATAGAACTTCTTCTAGAATTTAGTTGTTAGTGACCAACATTATACAATGACCAACAACACCTTCTCTACAATCCATCATCCATGAACTTGTGGCGGTTGAGACTTTTCAAGAGGCCAATGACAATGAAAAATCTATCTCCTACCATGCCTGGTGCTGGCATGGCTCTTGAAACTGCTTCTACTATAAGAAAAAAATATTGTGACCATATTATGTGTACATATTGTCACAGAAAAGGTCATATGGTCACAGGATGTTTCAAGATTCACCCAAATATGTATCAAGAATACAAGAATAGAATGAAGCATGCTACTGCTCTGACTACAACCAACATTGATACAATAACAAGTGGGATTGGAAAATCAACTCTCTCTCCCGTAGTGATCACAACTATGCTACACAAAATTATGGAGATGGTTAGTGATGGAATACCACTTATTCAAGAATTTGAGATGCCACTTCATCTTCATCTTCCTTGACTATGGGTATAAACTATGACACCTAGATCATGGATTTAGGTGCCACACATCATATGACTCGAAATTATTCTATTTTGAGGAATTTTTATTCTCCACAACAACCGCCAATTGAAACAAAAAATGGCTCACTTATTGATATATCTCAGATTGGATACATCACACCTCAATCCTTAACTCTTATAAATCTTACTTTGCCCAAAATTTTTCATGTTCCTAGTGTTGATATGTATGCCCTGAGGGACAAACATGGGATGATTGGTGGGATACATTAAGATTGATTTGATAAACATCAAAGGCAAGCTTCCAATTCTTTATGGTTCAATCATATGAGATAATGATAGAACAGATTGAATGTCTAGAGAATGACAGTACTCAATGACATATGATTTCAGGTTGAGGACCTGAACGATGAAGATCATACGGATGCTAAGAGTTTGTACATCCTTATTATGTCCCTAGTCAAATGTCAATGTGGAAGGTAGATAGACAACAATGACACACAAGACTAGATTGTGGTGTTGGTTGATGACAGAATCTCGTTAGTCATGATATGGAGATATCACACCAAACACATAAGTATTTGTTAGAGAACAAGTGTACCAGACAGACCCACCATGAGTTTGACACATGGAACCATGACATGTAGTCACATTCAGTTCTCACAGTGATGGTGGTGAGTGTGATTCTTTGATCTAAAATCACTACACTCAACACATGTCATTGGGCACACTTCGACATCATCAAACGTAGTCCTGAAACATGGGGTGTTATAAAGATGATGATTGGGTGGCTTTGACACATGTGGATTTTGAGGGGTGAGTGATAGATATGGGATTTTTCCCTCTTAAGGGAGTTTGATATCCATGGCCACTTGATGAGTAGGATTGAGATAGGCGTGCACACATATATGAATCGATATGTGATATTGATATCGTACATATCTCCTCCAATCTACTCTGAGATCAAGAAAATGAATGAATGTTGACAGGATGACTGTTCCATGCCTTGAGTTCATTCGGGATATCAGCGACAAAGGAATTATACATTCGCTGTAACACCATTCACAGATTGTAGGATTGAAAGTTGTTCTCCAACTTTCCTTTTCACTTGGGTAGCACTGATGTGTGACTAGGCATCGCTCTTTGCTTGTGAAGTCATAAGTGTTATGGACTTTCACTACCAATGTGAAATGGACCTACAGGGTCACACACATAGGATTTAACCTAGAAGAGGATTTTATCCACAAATGATGTTTAGATTGATTACTAAAGGAGTTTAGTGTTCAATTAAACACTTAATCAATTGATAACTCAATATCATAGTGTTCAAGGTGTTGGACTGATTGATTAGAATATCAGATTGATTGAAACTGCAATTGACTAATTTGCACAGTCAACTGCTCCAACGGATTAGCTCATAGGCTTGAACTGATCGACTTAGGTTGATGAATCGATCAGCTCATGTGTCAATGAAACAATCAGCTCAATTGTTGAATCGGTCGATTCATATGACCAACCGAGATCATTTGGAAAGTTAGAAGACTCTTTTTGCAAATACATATTTGTTTCACGTGTACAAATTTGATTTGGACAAGGACTAATATTTGATTAGTTGGAAACAATCATGAAAGTCAATTCGAGTTGGACCAGGAATAGGAACTGATCGGCTCATGCTTGAACCGATCGGATCAAGTCCCCAACCGATCGTTTCAAGTTTGAAACAATCGGTTCAGCTGGCGCAGTTGGTTGTTTTGTGGAAAATCTTGAATCCTTCTACTCCTGCTTAATCGCGCCTTCCCCGGGGTAGAGAACCCTGTCCCATGACCCTCCTATATATATAGGGGTAGTAGGGGATTCTCAACAATAACAACTCAGAACACCAGTTGCTCTGCAAAGTTGTCTTTCTCTCTGGTTGTGATAACCGAGAGAGCTCGAGCAAGTGCTACCTGATAAGGGAGGCATAGCAAGGGAAAGACAACTACAAAAAGGCAACTGGTTGTAGGACAGTGTGTCGGTGGCTAGTGCACTGACAGGAGGGTGTGACTGCTTCTTATTCCTTGTAGGACAAGGAGATCAGAGTTCCAGGTGGTATGTGTGGACTACTTTAGAGGCGGGAGACTTTTTCTGCTTAGAGGATAGTTGTCAATCCCGACAGTCCCGGTGAGACCAGGAGTTGTACATACACCGTCCAAGACCAGAGGTGAAGAACGCGCAAGCCGTGAGGTAATGTCACCGAGGAAGCCTCGGGACAAGGTATGTCTCTACAAACCATCCTTCCTACTATATAGGCGTTGACGCGGTTCCTTTGTTCTAGGTTTGGGAGAAGTTTTCTTTTTGTTTCCGCTGCCTTCTATGTCTCCCTATAAAACCCAAACAGTGGTATCAGAGCCGCGTGAATTACTTTATACTTTAGGATTATCGATGTGATCAATTTTGGTTTGTCGCCTTTATTTATTGCATATGATGTGAATAAAATTGGCTCTATGCATGTCCAATCTTATATCCATAAATCCCTATATACATATATGATATGTAATATGAATGCACTCGATACACGTCTCCTTAAATGAGTTTTGTGGTGGATGTATATCATGGTTATGGCCAATAAACCCTATATGTGTGTGCTTGGTTGTATATGGTTGCTTGCATCTCGGTCTTCACACCGATTCCCTACCTCCTTATTTTTGATGTAACTCGAGATAACTCGAGATTTCGTTCCAACCTTTGCTCCCCCTGAATGCAACTTGGTGTTTCCCAATTTAAATGTAAATAGGATAGATCCTTTTATATTTCTTGTTATATCTAAGAACGGAGGACAATCTGACGACGACTGAGACGATCGGTTCAAGGCATGAACCGACTGGTTGGTGATCCAGACAATCGGCTCGAGGAGCGAGACGAGTGGGTGGCAACCTGAGGAGATGCATGATGACCAAGTGAACCGATCGGTTGGAGGAGCCAATCGATCGACTGGTGGCACCCAGACGACCGGCCAGGGTGAGCAGGTCATTCATGTGATGAGTTGATCAACTCAGACGGCTATAACACTTCATCATGGACAGGTTGCATGTGATGTAGACCTAGATGATCATGATTCCTCTTGGCTCGAGGAATCACATTAGGATGGCCATAATCATCACTTTTATCATTTCACATGTTTTCTGTGGGATATAGCATGTATATGATACATACTATGTATTGTGGTGATTGGATATGTATATGTACCTATAAAACCAAATCCCTCATCTAAATATTAAGTCTTTTACGCCTTCCATTAGTGTCACACATGAAAAACTTGATCGATGAGGCGTAGGTTATGCCAAAGCGTGGTGCGTCATCTATCTCGTGGAAGTGTGAAGGATAAACATGTAGGTTCTGCCAAAGCAGGGTGCATGTTTACCGTGTCGGCTTTTGGGTTAGACTTAACTGGTGATTCTTAGAGCGTCTAAGCCCAGAGGCATGGAATGTTCATGGCAAGGTGTTGCACATTTTCATTCATCAAGAGTTGCATATGATGCAATTGGCATGATGGCCTACCTAAATAGTCAAGATTGTGGGCGATCAACCAAAGCTGACTCATGACTTGATGAAATACGGATCTTGACCCACTAGAAGGTTGTACGCTGCAATCTTCTGAATTGATGATGAGGGTTATCAATTTGAACAAAATAGTGGGAGCAATAATTAATTAAAGTCCTAATTATATTGTCAACCTTTAAAATCAATCAAATAAGTCAAAATTGAGTTTTGGACTAAATTACATATGTTTCCTTTTGTAGTACCAATGACAACAAACAACATTCACTTTTTGTTGCGATCAATCCTTGAAAAGGACAAGATGAATGGGAATAAATTCCATGACTGGTTTAGGACATTGAGAATTGTTCTCACTCAAGAGCGAAAGCTCTATGTCCTGGATACTCCAGCTCCAGAGGAACCTGCTCCTACTGCACCAAAGGCAGAAAAGGATGCTTATAAGAAGCATTATGATGGTGCCATTGATGCAAAGTGCTTGATGTTGTGCTCCATGAACCACGAGTTGCAGAGACAACATGAGAACATGGGTGTCATTGAGATGATTCAGCATCTAAAGAACATGTATGAAGATCAAGAATGACAAGAGAGATATGATGTCTCCAGGGCACTGTTCAAGTGTGTCATGACAGAAGGAGATCCAGTTGGTCCTCACACACTCAAAATGATTGGGTATGTGGAGAACCTGACAAGACTAGGATTTCCCCTGAGCCAAGAGTTGGCTACTGACGTGATACTGCAATCGTTGCCAGAATCCTACAATCACTTAGTGATGAACTACAACATGAACAACTTTGATAAGCCATTGACAGAGTTGTTGGGCATGTTGAGGATAGTCGAGGCACATATGAAGAAGGACAAGCCTAAGTCTGTGATGATGATCAGCAACAAGAAAGGCAAGTCTAAGCACAAGGGCAAAGGCAAGGCTAAGAAAGGTTCTGATGCTAGCCATTAGCCCAAGTCGTCTTCAACTCTCAAGGCCAAGGGAGGCGTGACCAAGAGAGGCAATTGCCACCATTGTCAAAAGCCAGCACATTGGAAAAGGAATTGTCCACTCTATCTGGAAGAACTAAAGAAGAAGGAGGCGACAGACGTCTCCACCTGAAGGTGTCATAAAATAAACTTATAACACTTTTTTGGTATATGATACCAAGATATAAAGTGTAAAGCACCCAATACATGGGGAAAATGTTGCCACCATAGATAGGAGTACTTTAGTTTATTTTCAGCCTTGAAGGCATGTAGTAGAGTTATGAACTGCTATTTCATATTTTCCAATAGATTGAAACACATTATTTTTGCATATTGTATGACAATGATAGCAATTAATAAAGTTGAGTTTCAATTTCTAAGGATATGGTCTTTATGGCAATGCCTTGTTTATCTTGTGGTACTTGGTATGCATAAGATAAAATGATACCTAAAAGTTATTGATAATTCAAACAATCAAATTAGCATAAATAATGAGAAATTCATTTCTAGTTTCCATATGATGGATAAATCTAGACTCTTTTGGTTAGAGAACCAGTAAGAGACATGAATCTCTTAGACATGATTAATCAATCTTCACTAGAAATATTGAAAGAATGACTATCCTATTAGGTATAATACATGTGATGTACCTATTGGAGTTAATGATAGTACTTCAAATGGTGTTCAGAGAAATACCAATATAAATATCTTGAAGTGTTCAAGAATATCATAGATGAAGTACGAATTTGGTAAAGTGTTAATTCTTGATGAGATCAATGAATGAAATACTTGAACCAAATGTTTGAGATCCTTATGAGTAATTATGATAGTGTATCATAGTGAACTCATGATTAGGGCATGGTGATGTTTAAATGAAAAGGAGTCATACTCTAAGGGGTTAGAGGATGATTATTAAATAACTAATTTCTTCTTAAATAAAGAATACCCTACACTAATAAAGGACATTAAGAATCACAAAGAGTTGTGAGTTCTTATACCCTTGACAGATACACATCGGTTATCTATATGATGAGTTGGTCATGTGATGAGTCAACTATCTAGATAAATATGAGGAACTGGATTTTGAGTTATGGTTTACAACCATTGCATCCTAAATGACTTCCATGAGAACCATAAGCCATTACCTTGATGGTAGCATCCATTGGGATAAAATCCATAAGTGTGAATGAGTCTTAAGCGTTAAGACACATGGATAACATTTTGAGAAGGATGATGCTTGTTGATTGCAACTTAATGACTAAGAGATTTGGCATATGGATACTAAAACTGCATTCCTATGAGGAATAAAACAAGGATGTGTATGTGACACAACCTACAAGGTTTATGAATCCATTAATGCAAATGAAGTCTATAAGTTACAATGGACTAATCAATGTGATTGATTGAGTACAAGCAACTCAGAACGGTGATCTTTACTTTGATAATATAGTCAAAGGGTTTGACTGAAATGGAAATGTTCTGGTGGGAGTGTATTCACATTCCACATGTTGATGTGAAATGGAAATGTTCTGGAATGGAAATCCAAAGTGGAAATTATCTTTATGGAAAGTAGAGATGTTTCCTATGTGATAGGAAAGCATACATTGGAAATCTATACTGAAGGGTTCAGTGTGCCCAGATTCATTGGGAGAAAACTTATCCATATTATATTGAGTTAGTATCCCAAGGCCAAGTGTCCAATTCTTATGAAGAATGGAAACACTAAGAATAGATATGGATCTATCATTTATGCAATCATCCCATTATCTTGCATGTATAGGACATAGCAAGAATAAAATACATTCATCATCTTGTATATAGGACATGATAATATGATGTGCCCATCTTGATAACTCGTATGTGGGACATGACGAGTGAATGTCTGTCTGGTTCCGGTAAGGGTTACTAGAATACCATGAGAACTTGATACGTACCTGAAAAGTACTAGTTCTATGGAAATAAGGAAGGGTTCACTGTAAAGAGTTACACTGATGCAAATTCTGAAAAGGACAAAAAATTAATTGAAAAATATAAAAGTGAATGTTTGTTGATAAATGGAAATGTTCCAATAAAGCCATTTTAAAAGGAAATGTTGAGTATCCATGTGTTAGAGAACAACAGTGGACACTATATGGATCTAGGAGTTCATAGAGATGAACTTATAGCTATTCTGGTCATTGATGACAAGTTAGTAGAGCTTGTTCATGCAATGTGGCTAAAAGTTAGCAAAGGAATACTAGATCGCATATTACGGTAATTCCATCTCATACATGCGATGTACATCGAAGAGATGAGAGACATGCAGTTAATACTGACTTTGACAAGGGGTTGCCATAACTCACTTCATAAGCACTAGATCATAGTAATGTGTGGGATATGTTTGAAAATCACTAAGAATATGATTCAATGGTGATTGGCTCGCAGTGCAAGTGGGAGTCTGTTGGTATGTATGCCCTAAGAGCCAATCATGGGATGATTGGTGGGATACATCAAGATTGATTTGATAAACATCAAAGGCAAGCTTCTAATTCTTTCTAGTTCAGTCATATGAGATAATGATAGAACAGATTGAATGTCTAGAGAATTACAGTACTCAATGACGTATGCTTTCAGGTTGAGGACCTGAACGATGAAGATCATACAGATGCTAAGAGTTTGTACATCCTTATTATGTCCCTAGTCAGATCTCATTATGGAAGGTAGATAGACAACAATGACACACAAGACTAGATTGTGGTGTTGGTTGATGATAGAATCTCTTTAGTCATGATATGGAAATATCAAACAAAACACATAAGTACTTGTTAGAGAACAAGTGTACCGGACAGACCCACCGTGAGTTTGACACATGGAACCATTACATGGTAGTCACAGTCAGTTCTCACAGTGATGGTGGTGAGTGTGATTCTTTGATCTGAAATCTCTACACTCAACACATGTCGTTGGGTACACTTCGACATCATCAAACGCAATCCTGAAACATGGGTTGTTATAAAGATGATGATTGGGTGGCTTTGACACATGGGGATTTTGAGGGGTGAGTGATAGATTTGGGATTTGTCCCTCCTGAGGGAGTTTGATATCCATGGCCACTTGATGAGTAGGATTGAGATTGGCATGCATGCATATATGAATCAGTATGTGATATTGATGTCATACATATCTCCTCCAATCTACTCTGAGGTCAAGAAAATGAATGAACGTTGACAGGATGACTGTGCCATGCCTTGAGTTCATTCGGGATATCAGCGAAAAAGGAATTATACATTCATTGTAACATCATTCACAGATTGTAGGATTGAAAGTTGTTCTCCAACTTTTCTTTTCACTTGGGTAGCACTGATGTGTGACTAGGCACTGCTCTTTGCTTGTGAAGTCATAAGTGTTATGGACTTTCACTGCCAACATGAAATGGACCTACAGGGTCACACACATAGGATTTAGCCTGGAAGAGGAGTTTATCCACAAACAATGTTTATATTGATTACTAAAGGAGTTTAGTAGTTCAATTAAACACTTAATCAATTGATAGCTCAATATCATAGTGTTCAAGGTGTTGGACCGATTGATTAGAATATCAGATTGATTGAAACTGCAATTGACTAATTTTCACAGTCTACTTCTCCAACCGATCGGCTCACAGGCTTGAACCGATCGGCTCAGGTTGATGAACCGATCGGCTCATGTGGTGAGTCGATCGGCTCATGTATCAATGAAACAACCGGCTCAATTGTTGAACTGGTAGATTCGTATGACCAACTAAGATCATTTGGAAAGTTAGAAGACTCTTTTTGCAAATACATATTTGTTTCACATGTACAAATTAGATTTGGACATGGACTAATATTTGATTAGTTGGAAACAAACTTGAAAGTCAATTCGAGTTGGACTAGGAACATGAACCCATCGACTCATGCTTGAACCGATCGGCTCAAGTCCCCAACCGACCGTTTCAAGTTTGAAATGATTGGTTCAGTTGACACAGTTGGTTGTTTTATGGAAATCTCAAATCCTTCTACTCTTGCTTAATCCCGCCTTGCCCGGGGTAGAGAACCCTATCCCATGACCCTCCTATATATATAGGGGTAGTGGGGGCTTCTCAACAACAACAACTCAGAACACCAGTTGCTCTACAAAGTTGTCGTTCTCTCTGGTTGTGGTAGCCGAGAGAGTCCGAGCAAGTACTACTAGATAAGGGAGGCATAGCAAGAGAAAGATAACTACAGAAAGGCAACTGGTTGTAGGATAGTGTGTCGGTGGCTAGTTCACCGATAGGAGGGTGTGACTCCTTCCGATTCTGTATAGGACAAGGAGATCGGAGTTCCAGGTGGTTTGTGTGGACTACTTCAGAGGCGGGAGACTTCTGCCGCTCAGAGGACAACTATCAATCCCGATAGTCCCGGTGAGACCAGGAGCTGCACAGAGACCATCCCAGACCGGAGGTGAAGACCGTGCTAGCCGTGAGGTAACGTCACCGAGTAAGCCTCGGGACAAGGTATGTCTCTTCAAACCATCCTTCCTACTGTATAGACATTGACACGATTCCTTCATTCTGGGTTTGGGGGAAGTTTTTTTTTGTTTCCACTACCTTCTCTGTCTCCCTACAAAACCCAAACACCTAGCTTTCATATGAATCTCATATCTATTGCAAAAATTTGTGATTTTAGCTTTCAAGCAATTTTTGATAAATCTTGGTGTTCTGTGTAGGACTTGTATTTAGGGTAGGATATTGGGACTGCAATTAGAATTAGTGATTTGTATAATATGTCTAGTCTTCACATTCCAAACACCACCCACACTACCTCTCCTAGAGTAGTGCTCTCACCAAGTTTATGGTATTATAGATTAATACATATCTCTGCAAGTTATCTTAGTAGTCTTGTTAAGTCTTACACTCTTGTTTTAGTATCTACTTCCACTAAATTACTAGAGTGCACTAGTGGTAAACTTGCAAAAGATGCAACTCTTCCTTTTTCATATTCAACCAATAAAACTAGTAATATTTTTGATCTTGTTCACTTTAATATTTGAGTGTATACAATTATTGCCTCTGGAAGTGGATTTCAATATTACGTAACTTTTCTTGAATATTTCACAAGATATATATGGATTTACCTCATGTGCAATATGCTTGATATTCCACTCATATATCAATTGTTTTACCAATAGAAAACACCCAACATAATAAATGCATTTGTGTGTTCAACACAAATGGTTCAAAGGAGTACACATCTACCGTGTGTGAGGTCCTCAATTTCTAAGGAACCATTTTCCAATAATGTTTCCCTTACACCCATGAATAGAATGGTGTGCAAAGAGGAAGAACATACACATTCTTGTAACCACTCATGGTATGCTCAAAGATCTAATGTTCCACAATACTTCTGGGCTGAATCCATCCTCACATCCACTTATCTCATTAATTCATGCCCACATAAATCCTAGGGGAGGTCTCACTGCATGAATAACTCTACAACCAACCACCATCCTACACTCACCTATGTGTTTTTGGCTGTACTACTTTGTCCTTCTTCTCCAACACGAGCGAAACAAACTTGAGGCACAACATGCACATTGTGTCCTTATAGGTTACAATGATAAACACAAAGAGCATCATTTTTCAACTCTGTTGCTCACTGTCTACACATAGCAAGGGATGTTACTTTCCTTATGGATACACCTTATTATACTTCCACCAACACAGGTCACTCCTTACTTCATGAGGTCATAACCATCCTTGATGAGGAATCCACTATCAGAACAACTTCTAGTAGAAACCTCAAGATTGAAGCTACCCATGTTGAGCTTCTCATTAGGATTGAGGTTACCCTTGTTGACCCTTTGAATGGGATTGAGGCTATCCATGTTGAGCCTCCTGTCACATCACCACCAGTAGGTAATGAGACTTCCCATGTTGGCCCTCATACATCATCCGATGACATGACACATTATTATGATCCCAATGCCGCACAAACGTTTCCTCTATTGACATTAACATGCATCTAAGAAGATCTTATGTGGGCATCAACCAAATTCACACTAAGCTCATTCAACAGTCACACGTTACTCTTTAGATTATGTTGGTTTCCTCACTACTCTTAATATATCCTATTCCATCTTCATATCAGGAAGCTTCTGGTTCTATGCACTGTAACAAGGCTATGTAGGAAGAGCTCCAAGCCTTTGAACGTACCCACACTTGGGAACTTGTTGGTCTACCCATAAATACTTCTCCTATCAATTACAAGTGTCTTTACAAAATAAAGCATAAGGTTGAAGGCATGATGGATAGATACAAACCACACCTAGTTGCTAGGGGCTTCACTCAGAAGTATATTCATAGACTATGAAGAAACATTTGGTCTAGTTACTCACTTGAACCATGTCAGAACTCTTCTTGCCGTTGCAACAACTCGTCATCAGAATTTAAATCCAATGGATGTTCAAAATGCCTTTGTACATGGAGAAATCTCAAAAACTGTATACATGGATCTGCCACAAGGACAAGTATCACTTGAATCTCATGTTTGTATTCTACAATTGAGCCATTTATGGACTCAAATAGACACCCATGATCGGGTTTGAATGCTTCATAAAAGACATCAACTGTGTAGTGATCATTCGAGGTTTGCACGCAATACACCTCAAGGATGGGTCATCCTACACTTGTATGTGGATGATATGATCATCAACTGATATGATGTAGCATGACTTAATGAACTAGTCCACAATCTTGCTAAACAATTACAAATGAAGGAGCATGGACAACATTACTAGTTTCTAGGCATGTAGATTGCTCATGGGTAGAATGCAATTCTACTCTCTCAACAAAACTATGCAATAATTATTATTGAGCATGACAAGGTATCTGACTTATGGGATGTAGACACACCTCCTGAACTTCATGTTAAACTACACCCAACTCATGGGAGACATTACCTGATCTCATAAGGTATTTTCAGCTAGTAGGACAACTACCATACTTGTGCATCACTAGGCCAAATATTCAACATGTTTCTAGCACAGTGTCAAAATTCTTGTCTTCTTCCCAAAGTGTCTACGATGCTGCTTGAGCCCGAATTGCTACATATGGGGGACAATCACACATTCTCTACTTATAAGCTCATCCTACAACCTTATCCTACGTGCATACACTGATACTGAATGTGATGGATGCCCAACCACTAGATGCTCCACCACCAGCGTTTGCCTTCTTCTTGGTGATTCCTGATTGTTAGTGAGGATCAAGAGAGATGACACGTACACCACTCAAGAAATAGTGCACATTCGTTAACTTCTAAGTAATGTGGGAGAAATCATTTCAGACGCTACACCAATGTTTTGTGGAAATAAGAGCGCCATACAAATTTCTAGTGATCTAGTTTTTCATTAATAAAAAAGTATATAGAGATATCACTTCGTGAAAGAAAAACACTAGCTGGCATCATCACACTCTCCTTCATAAATTCTATAGATCAGACTGCAGACCTCTTCATAAAGACACACTATATCAAATCACTTCAAGCTTATTCACAAAACTCTATATTTGTGATCCACCTTGAGTTTGAGGAGGATATTAATATTTATTAACTTTTAATAAATCTTAACATTGACAGTATTTATATTGTTGACCATTGACTATATTTATATTGTTGACTATCAGATTCTATCTCACATTTATTGTATTTATTATCTCTCTCATGTCGCCTAAACCTCTTCACATCCTCGTGTATCATATTCTGAAGAGGGTCTCCTCCCCTATATAAAGGAGCGTACTCCTTATAATAAATACAATGATTATTTTAAGTTCCAATCAATTCACAAGAATGGCTTGAGCCCTTTTATTTGCTGGCCTGGGATCCTTTCCAAATGTAGAAGCATGACCTTAAGGTGGTGGAGAGAGTCTTGTATTAATATGGTGAAGAAGATCAGGTCATCAATGAAGAAGAAATGCAATGGTGTAGGCCCCATCCCTCTCATCATGAAATGTTTAATGTCTTCATTTTAATTTAGTCACATACATGCTTTGCCTGACCATTTGGAGGTGTTTGGTTCAGGATCAAGATTCTATAGTCAGGGTTCCGTTAGTTGAGGTTAGTCAAAATATCCGAATAAGTTTGATCCAGATTCGATCCGATTGTGTTTGGCAAGCTAATTGACACCCCAATTGGACTGGTCTCGTTTCATTATTACATATAAAATAAAATAACATATAAGACAAGACTACTAATCCTGCTAAAAGTAGGGTTGAATTGGTATGAACCGAAGGGTTACAGAATTCTAAAACGGGGCCATTATACAAAATGCATCTAAACGCCTTGTTCAACCGCACTTGATTAAGGTCAGGTGACACAAAAGGACAAACGTAAACCCGGATCGGGCTTTAATCCTTCGTATCATTGATTTCAATGGTCAGGGCTAGGCTTCATGCTAACCGCTCATACTACTCGGCCGTGCCATCATGATACAGTAGGCTTAAACACATCACCACAGCACGGGGAAATCTTATTTGACGACAGTTACAAGTTCGAAGAAATAAGTCTGTCTCTATTAGCCTATGAGGCTATCCGCCTGCATCATCATGGTTCTCCCTATGAAAAAAGATTATCAGAATGTCCTTTAGTCCGAATCTATCTTTGTTTTCGGTAGTAATCATGCTGGTTTTGTCATCATCAATGGAGGTGTGTAGTAGTAAAATCGTCATGCTGCAGGGATGAGCGATACGGGACAATTGATTTCTCATTGAGGTTTGCGTGTGCCCATCGTGAGCACAACTGATATGAGTGACTATCTTAATGTGCATGCCTGACCACGTGTGCGATATCATGCGTGAGGGACCCTGGTCCTGGTGGCTTTATTCTCAAGGTTCATATCTGTGACAGATGGCAATATACAGATAACCATGCGCACAACCAGAATTTATGTCATCTAGTTCCAGATGTGTAGATGGAAATAAAAAGGAGAGCTAGCGAAAAGCCGAAGCTGAAAACAGGTTAACATTCTTAGCCCCTATTTGGAACGGACTGGGATTTCGTAGTCTGGACTGGATTAGACAGGGTTAGTTTGGATTCAGTCTTATTCTGTTTGGGAACCCAGTCTGATTCTGTTTGGCAACCCAGTCTGATTCTGATCAGCTGGTCTGATTTGAGTCTGATTGCAGTATGATTCTGTTTGGCTACTAGACTGGATTCAGTCTGATTTTGTTTGGCATTGTAGTCAGTATCTGCTGATTCTGTCCTGATGTTGTAGAACTATTTTAACAAGAATAATGAATGTGTAGTTGTGTTGCCGCTTAAGAAGAAGTTGGCCGAAGTGTATTATATACTAAATAACAAATACATAATATAATTAATGTATTTAAATTAAATAGTAGCAAACGTGCGTAGCATGTCTGTAGCAGAACGTAATACCACATAAATAAAAAGATAATATTATATTGGTTCCGGGGCAAATACATATGTAACATACAAACTGAAAGGAGAGGTCTGCCCTGGACCTAGACAAAGACAAAGCTACACAATCTAATAAGTTGGTGAGCAAGCAGCCAACTTCATGCCTCGTCGGACTCGTCGGCCAACTTCATGGCCTCGTCGTACGCATCCCATGACACAGGACAGACTTCGTCCAACAACTGATTTGTGTCCTTTTTGCTGGCGTCTTTTGGCCACTCAAACAACAACGACAGATGGTGAATAGGATGAGTAACACCCTCGGCTTGATTGTGTCCCTCATTTGGGCCCTCATCGCTTGTAGGCTCGCAATATTTTTTCTTGCAAACAAGGTTTTCTTCTACATATTTTTTAATCTTCGACGGAGACATCAATAGTTTTTCAAATTTTGTCTTTGCCTTTGCCCGTGACCGCGATGATGACATCTATAGTTAATATATAAATATAAGTATTAGAAAATATCAATAATAGTAAGATAACTGTGACAATATTGAATACAAATAAATGCTTCAAACAAACTTATCTACAAACAAGTAAGAACGTGATGTATGCATTCAATACATAACAATAAAGCTCCAACCAAACTTAGCTACATACAAATAAATGTTGCGAAGTAAACACAAACAACTACAACTTCGTGGAAATATATTACAAGTTCATGTGTTACTCTCGCCATCTAACGTGGTTGTTTGATTCACTCATCGGTGTTAATAAGGTATTCAGCAACCCCAGGTGGGTAAATGTGATGAGTCATCATGAAGTTGTGTTGCACGGCCAATGGCGGGGGAGGCAATACATCTCCCAAAATAAAAAGATTGTCTCTTATGAACTCTCTCCTTATGTGTTGCCATCTCATCTGCAACTCAGTCAAAGATATGTACGCCCCCCCAGTTATGTTTCAGAAGTCACGCCATGCCTCCATCCAAGCCAGTGTAGTATATACTCCATTAACACATCTCCCCAACTCATATTGGTTTCTCATAATACCTCTGAGAACCATATCAAGCTCCGTACACCACATAAAAGAAGGCGTTCTTCGAGGCCCAGCCATATTACAGATTCTGTAAGTAATATATATTATACATAAGGTTGTATCACACAATTAAGGGAATATAAAATGCATATTCAGTGGTAACTAACATTCAACAACATCACGATGAAAAAACATACACCCTCCATAAAACATAAACCAACATTATGATAAATAACAAAAGGTTGTTAATGTCTGATGAATTCAGAAAGATTTAATGTTAAAAACATAAAATGGTGGACAATGTAAATCGATACACCAAACTAAATATAGGTCATTGCCATTAAACATTATGGCGTCACCGTGGGTGAAGGAATGTCCAAAAGAAGATTACAATCTTCCTCCAGACTGGCAACGTGGCGTTCTAGAACCTCATGCTCATACTTTTTTTGGGTGTATATATCATCGTAGTTGTGATGAATTTCAACAAAGTCCTTCATGTTCATTACCTGGCCCCACAGTGACTTGCACTCGACAGTTTGTAACATAATCTCAGCTTTCAAACAATCAATTGTTGGGGGGAGATCGACTGCCCAACGGAAGTATCTGCACCGATCTTTTCCCTACAATGTATTATCAAGTTTAATGAATGACAAAGAATGTGCAGCATACACAACGCCAACCTATTATGTATGTATTTACTAGTGCACCTCACGAGAAGGACATATGTAATACATTTCGCCCGACCTTTCACTCAGAATGCCAAAATCATACAACCCTGCATCCTCTGTGTTAAGCCGCAAGGCTGCATCTAACCCACAATCACACCTCAGAACTTAAGCTGGATCCATTGACATCTAAAACATGAATGAGGATTAGTAAAAATATTGTCGGATTCTGAACATAGATTTCAAATACAACTTTCCCAACATAAAATAGGCCTAACTGCTTGTTCTACATCTATGATGTATTGTATTCGTCCTCGTTTGAAGAGTCGTTACTTCTCGTGATGTAAAGTCGTTGGCGAAGATATTGGCACCTCTCACGTAGAGTAGAAATATCTTGTTCGAGCCTATCGGTGTTGCTCTTGTCGAACTGACAAAGTCACATTGTTCAGACCATAGCTTGCGTTCGTTGCGTGCATATGCAAGTTGTGTTAGCATAGCATCCCTAACTGCAGTAAGTGTGGCAACTGTGGGTGGTACACACTGCGCAGGCAATCTCATCTGACATCTGTTCGAAACAAGACCCCTACCACATGTAAAATATGGTCTGTGGGGGTTGTTATTTTCAAAACGTCCATTTGCCGCGTCCGCCTCATCCATATACACACGTACTGTTACGACCCCATCTGAGCTTAATTGGTAAACTAGGGTTTACCTAGACAATTGCAAAGATTAATTAGAATAATCATACTTGAAATATAATTAATGACTATAACACAATTAGGATGTTTTAACTATGATGAGAAGTCTAAATGTTCTTTTGTCTTGAGAATTAGGGTTTGAGAAGCATAGACCCTAATCGGCCCAAAATAGGGTTTTAATGATACATGGATACAAAATTTGATAAGTATAGTGTCTCGATAAATGATTTTTAGTATATTATTTGTAACTCTGATTTAGCTCAAATTTGTATATGATTTGGATACCTCAAATTTGAACAACATTGGAAAATATCAGAATTTTTGAAGAATGTTCTGACATGTTTATCGGTCGAGTTTCAAACTCGACCGATCACATTTTCAGATTTAAATAGCAGTGTTGTAATTGAATTTTATCTTTTTATTGGTATATCCAATTGATCTCAAATTTTAACTGTGCTTGAAAAACACAATTTTAGACACTCTGTTAAATTGGCGTAATTTTTGGATGACTTTTAATCTCTACAGTGAGGGTGTCGGTCGAGTTCTGTGCAGGACAAACTCGACCGAATATGCTGCAGACTGCAATATAGCAGTTCACTGTTTGATTTTTAATTATTTATTGGTAACTAGAAATGATCTCAAATTTTTACTGGAGGTCTGAAACTTCATTAGGTATAACATATAAAATTTCCAGAATTTTTGAAGCTTCTGTTAGCTATTCAGTAGGCGAATTACAGAAACTATTGTGAAACTGAATATTCAGCCAATATAATTAAAGTTGAGTGTTGGGTCAATATGCAATTGACCCAAGCAGCTCAAATTGACTTATATGATCGACCACACACACACACAGCTCTCATTCTTCGTCATCCATCCCAGAGAAATGAAAATCTAGAGAGAGAGGGAGAGTTAGGGCTTGAGTGGAGAAAGAGGAGGAATTGCTGACCTAGGGTTTTGTGGTCTGAGGAATGGTGAAATCAAGTAAGTTTGGATCCTTTGCATAGACTTTTATGGTGAATCTTCTCTCTCATGTCAAGATTCCGTCCATGCTCTGATTTGATCCAAGATGATGTCGAAATTCCCTCTTTTCTCACCCTTTCTTCATAATCCCTCATTTTCAAGGTTTCCGAGTTGAATGGAAGAAGAATTGGGAGATTTGCTAGGGATTTGATATGAGTTCGAGATCCCCTGAGTTGAGATGCAGTTTTGAGGTGTTTTCACACCTTAGGGTGAGTGGGTATTTCCTTTAAACATTATAATGCACGAAATTTGATTATAGCATCCAAATCCCTAATTGCTTGGCATGTGATTCTAAACCCTGAAATGTCCGTTTAATTTAAGTTGTTGCAAATTGATATGATATGGATTCCTTCTCTGTTTGAATGACTCTTTGATGGTAGATTCACATCAGAAACGTATACAACACATCCTATAAGAATGCTTTTCAGATTTATACCATATGATGTAATTTAGGGTTTAACCTAATTGAGATATCACTAGAGTTTCAACCTTATTGAAGAGGACTAGTAATCCTATAAGTGGTTAGGATGTACCTCATGGGTTATCTTAATTGAATTTTATTCTTGATACATGATATCTCAGTGAATGGTATGGAAAACCTAAATTTAGTTAAATTTCCATGGTTTCATATCTATATTGATTGTATATGATTTGTTGAAAACAATCTTTATTTAGTGAATGCTTATATCCTATGAAATCTTTATGAGAGCCATGTGACAAGTGAATGAGGTAAATGAAAAGGTGAATGAGGCAAATGAAACCCTAAGAGTAGGGTGTTGACATGTGATGAATGAATAAGGCAAATGGAACCCTAAGGATAGGGTGTTCAATGAATCATGTTATGGTGATATGAAAGGTCTCGATATGAGATGTGGTGATACTTAACTGTTGAATTGTATGTTTCTAGTGCATTTAACTTTATATGCTTGTTTTCTCTGAGTTGATATCTACATACTGCAGGGCTTCTTATTTTCAATACATATCTCGTAAATTGCAGGTGATGAGATATGACATGCCCTAGAAAGGGATGTTACTGAGACATGATATATGTTGAATACATGAGTTATGATGTTTCTTATGATATGATATGGCAGGCCGTGTGAGCCTTGTGAGAAATGTTAAATGAGTTATGATTTCTGTTTAAAATGTACCTATAATGTTAATGTTAGACTTAGGTGCCCTGAACACCGTAGAACCCCTTTGGGAGGTCTGCACCTTAGGGGTGAAACTCGTGTCCAACATCAACCGGTTGAGTAATTCCGGTGGCACGAGGGTTGATAGGGTTATCCAACACCAACCAGTTGAGTAATTCTGGTGGTAACCCAGTGTTGACTCCCTGCGCCTGTGTGCTCAGGCTAGAGGAGGAGTCCAGAGCACTCATGGTGAGTGCAGAGAAGGCCGGAGAGCCCGTGGGTCCTGTAGCAGAACAAGACTGGCAGTCAGACTTAGCATTTCCCAGGTGTGTCGCTAAGTCTTGTACGGTGTGTTCGTAGTGCACTGCGAGTCTCTATGCAGAGTACACTGCATAGATCAGGACATAAGCTAAAATATGATCATATAGGTTCACAGAGTTCCTTATAAATGAAAGAGTTAAGGAAGACTAGAGCATAGTCTTCTAGTAGTTATTCTTTGGATGCAATATTTACATTCTTTGTTATTTCAATTATATTGTTTTAGAACTGCTCAGTGTAGTATTTATTGTTGTTAAATTTCATATCGTTTACTCAAAGTTATATCTGTAATCACATTAGTGCCTTAGACTGTTTCTTTGAAGTACTCATTCACTGAGCGAGTAGGCTCACCCCTCTACTCAAACATTTTAGGGTTAACTGCGTGGACTTGAAGATGGTCAGAGCATCGGTGTAGATCTTCCACAAGAGTTAAGTACAAGATTAGTTGAGTCAGTCGGTCCTTGTCACTCTAGGTCCTCAGTAAGAGATAAGAGAGTGAGTTGTAATTACGATGTGTAATATTATTCCTCTTTTGAAATTTTATGCTAATTAGTAGGTCTTATGTGCATAAGGTGAGAGACATCATGAATGTTTATACATGTATCTTTACTATTAAAGTCTGTTTAGTAAAAAGGAATGTTCAAATTCCCTTATTAAAATGATTTATGTGGTTCAATGCGAAGAAACAAGAGTTTTAAAGAAAGAAAAAAAAGTTAAGGGTGTTCTTTGTATTACATATAATTCCTATCTTATGCCCTAATCTCATGATTTGAGGAAATTGTGAGATCGGGGTATAACAGTTTGGTATCAGAGCTTAGGGTGAGTTGTCAAGGACCATTAAGTTAGTAAGTTAGCGTCATAAGTGTGGCAGATGGGAGATGTTTTGATGTTTGCTTTGGGGATTTGAGTATTTGGATATCCTGGCCCGATATCTGAGTACTTGGATCAACCAGTACAATCTACTCTGTCTATTCTCTCACGTATACCCTGGCCAGGTATACAGTGGAAGAATGGGCTAGAGAGGAACCCTAGAAATGTTAGGGTTAGATAACGAGAAAAGAAACAAGAATTAAGAGCATTAATGTAAAAGGAGATAGAACTTACATTTCATAATGTTATTTTTGTTGGAAATGTATAGAAATGCTCTTATATGTTTGAATTGAAATATTCAATACTTTGAAATATGGGTCTTTAATATCTGTTGTACACTATGCAGTTGTAGCATTTATTGATTTCATTCTTTGTAACAAGTAGACTAGAATTGACCATTGAATGAGATTTTGTTAGTGGATAAGTTTTCTTCCACACTTCTGAGATGAATAGGAGTTGAGTAATCCTTTGTAGTTCTTGGCTTCAGGACTTCAGGTTTGGCCTGGTCCGGTTGGCAGGATGCGTTACTAGGATCTAATGACTCCTATTAATAGTATAATAAGAATAGACTCTGGATAATTAGACCCACATCAGAGTAAGAATATACATACAGTAAGATGTTGAAACAGATGGGCAAGATCAGAACAACTAAGAATTTGTTGAAACTGGTATCTGAGGTTCAACTTTGGGGCCTCAAATGTGAAACCCTTAATTAGGAATAATAGAACATAATATGAAGTTCATAATCAGTTTATTGATTAATATTATATGAACTATACATATGAAATATAGAAAAGATATGTGAAATGTATGTATGGTTCTAGATAGCAAGAATGGATCATATAATTGAATATAATGCTTTTATGAACTCTAAAGCAAAGGCTAAGTAGAAGAATAGAGTTGAGTATTCAATAGGTCCATAGAAGTGAAGAGTCTTCAAAAGAGTAAAAGTGAAGAGAATCATATGATCATATAATTCATAAGACTAGAACAACAAACTAGTTCCTAAGTGAAGAACATAGGTGTAGTTTAACGAATGAATAAGTCATACAAGGGTAGACTATATTCAGGAGGGAAAACTTGATTGAAAGAGAAACTGTGTTTGATCCATGCATGATCCCTTTGATTTAAAAATGAAGAATATTTAAGGTATTAAGGGAATGTTTGAATACAAGAATTCTAAGTCTCAAAATCATCTTCTCTCTCATATATTCCTTAACAATAGCAAGGTGGGAATGAAATGATATGAAAATGAATCATATATGATGCATAACTACCTTGGTAGGGTCATCTAGTGAATGTAATAGTGACATACAATATGATGAAGTGCGATAAGAAATAAATTCTTGTGTGATAGAAAGAATGATGAATAATCTATTCTTACCTTGAATGTTTTAATGTTAGGGATGTTTATTGTATATGATCTATATGAGAAGGAGAGATAGCAAAACATAAGTGGTAAGAAATGAGGAGAGAGATAAAGGAAAACACTAGCTTTGTGTAATATGTGAACTCGTTTTTAGAAGTATGCTTTGTTGAAGGCATACTAAGGTATGTAAGTTGGTTCTATGTATGATTTCAGTGTATTTGTGCAAGCTATATGTTAATTAAAGGTGTATGATAGTTGTATTAATTCATACCAGATATGCATCCTAGTATTGTGTATTTGTGATATGGTGATACGGTTTGGATGATGTCAGAACACATGGAGAGATACCCTGAACAAGGTAGTCATACTTATTCACTCATATTAATAGAAAGGGATGATAATCAGATTGTCTGGACAAGTAATCCTAATGAGGTGTAGCTTGTTATACCTAGCTCTAATATAACTGAGTGATGATAATTGAGTATGATTAATGCTTGAATGACTGATACAATTGTGGATTACCTTATTACTGTTGTTGAACCCTAAAATGATATAATACGATGGTTACACTTCGAATTGTGTGTGGGCCCATAACCCACAGGTCCAAAGATTGAAACAGGATAGTATGGAATGAGGTGGTAATGCTTCACCTCATGCATCCATGACCCAATGGGGATGCCAAGAGTAGTATTGTGCAATTGATTGTTGAATCTAGTCTTTTAATTTAAGACTGTTTTGCTATTTGAATAGCACTTTATTAAAGTTTAAAACAACATGGTGAACTCGCTTTTGTCACTTAAAGGTGATACAGAACAATAGAACTTTCTGAGACGCATAAGTTGAGATAGTTGTATCAGAGTATCAGAGTTGCGCAGCGAAAGCGTGGTGGTTTATCTTTGCATTCTATGTTTTACTGTGGCATAAAGAAATTTGCTTGATATCATTGAGAACTATTTGAAATATTTTGTGATTTAGTAAAGAATTAAAAAGATCTAATGTTGAAAACTACATTCAGGTATGAAATACAAGAATATAATGACATGGAAGGCTTTAGAAGCTTAGAATAACCTTGAATGTATCTTTCTTGTAGGTTTATGTTTCGAGGACGAAACATTCTAAGGGGGGGAGAGTTGTTACGACCCCATCTGAGCTTAATTGGTAAACTAGGGTTTACCTAGACAATTGCAAAGATTAATTCGAATAATCATTCTTGAAATCTAATTAATGACGATAACACAATTAGGATGTTTTAACTATGATGAGAATTCTAAATGTTCTTTTGTCTTGAGAATTAGGGTTTGAGAAGCATAGACCCTAATCGGCCCAAAATAGGGTTTTAATGATACATGGATACAAAATTTGATAAGTATAGTGTCTCGATAAATGATTTTTAGTATATTATTTGTAACTCTTATTTAGCTCAAATTTGGATATGATTTGGATACCTCAAATGTGAACAAAATTGAAAAATATCAGAATTTTTGAAGAATGTTCTGACCTATTTATCGGTCGAGTTTCAAACTCGACCGATCACATTTTCAGATTTATATAGCAGTGTGGTAATTGAATTTTATATTTTTATTGGTATATCCAATTGATCTCAAATTTTAACTGTGCTTTAAAAACACAATTTTAGACACTCTTTTAAATTTGCGTAATTTTTGGATGACTGTTGATCTCTACAGTGAGGGTGTCGGTCGAGTTCTGTGCAGGACAAACTCGACCGAATATGCTGCAGACTGCAATATAGCAGTGTACTGTTTGATTTTTTATTATTTATTGGCAACCATAAATGATCTCAAATTTTTACTGGAGGTCCGAAACTTCATTAGGTATAACATATAAAATTTCCAGAATATTTGGAGCTTCTGTTAGCTATTCAGTAGGCAAATTACAGAAACTATTGTGAAACTGAATATTCAGCCAATATAATTAAAGTTGAGTGTTGGGTCAATATGCAATTGACCCAAGCAGCTCAAATTGACTTATATGATCGACCACACACACACACACAGCTCTCATTCTTCGTCATCCACCCCAGAGAAATGAAAATCTAGAGAGAGAGGGAGAGTTAGGGCTTGAGTGGAGAAAGAGGAGGAATTGCTGACCTAGGGTTTTGCGGTCCGAGGAATGGTGAAATCAAGTAAGTTTGGATCCTTTGCATAGACTTTTATGGTGAATCTTCTCTCTCATGTCAAGATTCCTTCCATGCTCTGATTTGATCCAAGATGATGTCGAAATTCCCTCTTTTCTCACCCTTTCTTCATAATCCCTCATTTTCAAGGTTTCCGAGTTGAATGGAAGAAGAATTGGGAGATTTGCTAGGGATTTGATATGAGTTCGAGATCCCCTGAGTTGAGCTGCAGTTTTGAGGTGTTTTCACACCTTAGGGTGAGTGGGTATTTCCTTTAAACAGTATAATGCACGAAATTTGATTATAGCATCCAAATCCCTAATTGCTTGGCATGTGATTCTAAACCCTGAAATGTCCGTTTAATTTAAGTTGTTGCAAATTGATATGATATGGATTCCTTCTCTGTTTGAATGACTCTTTGATGGTAGATTCACATCAGAAACATATACAACACATCCTAGTAAGAATGCTTTTCAGATTTATACCATATGATGTAATTTAGGGTTTAACCTAATTGAGATATCACTAGAGTTTCAACCTTATTGAAGAGGACTAGTAATCCTATAAGTGGTTAGGATGTACCTCATGGGTTATCTTAATTGAATTTTATTCTTGATACATGATATCTCATTGAATGGTATGGAAAACCTAAATTTAGTTAAATTTCCATGGTTTCATATCTATATTAATTGTATATGATTTGTTGAAAACAATCTTTATTTAGTGAATGCTTATATCCTATGAAATCCTTATGAGAGCCATGTGACAAGTGAATGAGGTAAATGAAAAGGTGAATGAGGCGAATGAAACCCTAAGAGTAGGGTGTTGACATGTGATGAATGAATAAGGCAAATGAAACCCTAAGGATAGGGTGTTCAATGAATCATGTTATGGTGATATGAAAGGTCTCGATATGAGATGTGGTGATACTTAACTGTTGAATTGTATGTTTCTAGTGCATTTAACTTTATATACTTCTTCTCTCTGAGTTGATATCTACATACTGCAGGGCTTCTTATTTTCAATACATATCTCGTAAATTGCAGGTGATGAGATATGACATGCCCTAGAAAGGGATGTTACTGAGACATGATATATGTTGAATACATGAGTTATGATGTTTCTTATGATATGATATGGTAGGCCGTGTGAGCCTTGTGAGAAATGTTAAATGAGTTATGATTTCTGTTTAAAATGTACCTATAATGTTAATGTTAGACTTAGGTGCCCTGAACACCGTAGAACCCCTTTGGGAGGTCTGCACCTTAGGGGTGAAACTCATGTCCAACATCAACCGGTTGAGTAATTCTGGTGGCACGAGGGTTGATAGGGTTATCCAACACCAACCAGTTGAGTAATTCTTGTGGTAACCCAGTGTTGACTCCCTGCGCCTGTGTGCTCAGGCTAGAGGAGGAGTCTAGAGCACTCACGGTGAGTGTAGAGAAGGCCGGAGAGCCTGTGGGCCGGAGAGCCCGTGGGTCCTGTAGCAGAACAGGACTGGCAGTCAGACTTAGCATTTCGCGGGTGTGTTGCTAAGTCTTGTACGGTGTGGTCGTAATGCACTGCGAGTCTCTATGCAGAGTACACTGCATAGATCAGGGCATAAGCTAAAATATGATCATATAGGTTCACAGAGTTCCTTATAAATGAAAGAGTTAAGGAAGACTAGAGCATAGTCTTCTAGTAGTTATTCTTTGGATGCAATATTTACATTCTTTGTTATTTCAATTATATTGTTTTAGAACTGCTCAGTGTAGTATTTATTGTTGTCAAATTTCATATCGTTTACTCAAAGTTATATCTGTAATCAAATTAGTGCCTTAGACTGTTTCTTTGAAGTACTCATTCACTGAGCGAGTAGGCTCACCCCTCTACTCAAACATTTTAGGGTTGACCACGTGGACTTGAAGATGGTCAGAGCATCGGTGTAGATCTTCCACAAGAGTTAAGTACAAGATTAGTTGAGTCAGTCGGTCCTTGTCACTCTAGGTCCTCAGTAAGAGATAAGAGAGTGAGTTGTAATTACGATGTGTAATATTATTCCTCTTTTGAAATTGTATGCTAATTAGTAGGTCTTATGTGCATAAGGTGAGAGACATCATGAATGTTTATACATGTATCTTTACTATTAAAGTCTGTTTAGTAAAAGAAATGTTCAGATTCCCTTGTTAAAATGATTTATGTGGTTCAATGCGAAGAAACAAGAGTTTTAAAGAAAGAAAAAAAAGTTAAGGGTGTTCTTTGTAATACATATAATTCCTATCTTATGCCCTAATCTCATGATTTGAGGAAATTGTGAGATCGGGGTATAACACGTACAGTGCATTGAAGGCCGCATGTACAGCAAGACATTCCATTATCCATATCAAGACAACCTACTGATTCATTATGTCATGTATATTATTAGGATCCAGTAAAAAGTTCGTTAAAAAACAACTAAAGGCTACAAAGTTATGTCGTGGACAATTTATCAAATAATGTCGAAGACTATTACAGATACAATTGTACGTCAATGGGCATCCCATAGCAAATTAGAAATGGATTCACGTAAACGATCGCCCTCCCTTGAATCAGCCTGAGTTGTTTGTTGGAGGGAACTCAGGTCAACCCCAGCAGATGGAACGGCAGATGTTGAAATGTCATCTGGGAGTTCGTCCATGATAATGTCGCCATCATGTTGGCGGCGTATGAAATTGTGGAGGATACAACAAGCCATTACGAGGCAACACTGCGAATGTATGGGATATGTCACCCCCTTTTTAAGGTAGGCAAACCGCCGCTTCAGCACCCCAAATGCTCTTTCTACAATATTACGTAATTGTGTGTGGCGGTGGTTGAACATCTCCTTCTTGCTGGTGTAGGCATGTCTGTTTTCTCGGTACTCAGAAATATGGTAAGCTGTGCTGCAATACGGTGCAAGGAATTGCCGAGTGTTGGCATACCCTGCATCAACTAGGTAAAACTTTTCCGGCGGAACTTTAAACCCGCCCGTAGTCATCGCTGAATGTAGTACCCGTTGGTCAGCAGCCGATCCCTCCCACCCAGTTAGGACATATGTAAACTCCATGGAGAAGTCAACTACAGCCAAGACATTAAGAGAGACATTCCCTTTTTTGTCGCGGTAGCGATTTTGCTTGTCTCGTTTAACCAAGACGGGGATGTGTGTTCCGTCAATTTCCCCGATGGCATTCTATAACACCAAAATAGGTTGTAAACATAATAAATATTTCCAAATGATTAAAGATGGTAGAAGCTAACTATTACCTTGAAGTACGGGTAGAACCTTGGGGTCTCCAATATACGAGAATGTGTTGTCGTGCATGTCACTGCAGTTTTCATGACAATGTACTCATTGGACAACGAACACACAACGTCCAAGACTTCGTTGAACTTTCTACTAATGGTCTCACCAGAGTGAATGTAGTCCTCAGCCAAAGCATGATTTGTATGTCCATGGCCAACCATTTGTAGGAAGTAGCACACAACCTCAACCGAACTGACGCCTCTAGTACTTCGTAACAAGGCCCGACTCTCAAGCTTGTCCACAAGGGCCAATATAGAATGTGCTCTCATTCGATATAGGTCATAAGCCCTTTGTTCATGACCGTTTAAAATTTCTAAGACCTTCTGGTGGCCACTCCTAATGCTAACTGACCTAGGTATTGTAGGTGGTATGTCGGAAATGTCGTCAATGATGGAGTTTGCTATGGACTCAGCTATTGTATCAGCAATGTGATTAGCTGGACCAGATAATGTATGTAGAATGTGCGTGAGGAGGTCAGGTGTTTCTGTTTGGTCAGTGGTTGACATGATGCCTACAAGTGGAAGCATAGCAAGGTTGTCATGGCAACGGAAAGGAAAAAATGACTAGTCTACAATCATATGTAACCGTGGACATATAAAATAATGGCTTCCGGGATACATAGAGAATTAGATTGAACACAAAATAAAAGCATGGCAGTGAAATAAATTATTACAACAGATAATCAATTTAGTTTCTACGGTAAAATAATGTCTGGACGGGAATAAAAATATTTCAACAATACATCAAATTAGATTATGGCGAAAGAAATTTTTTTGAAGGGAAATAGATTATTACAACAATGAAATAACTTTCTACTGAGTTGCTGAGTGAAATGTCTGGCCGTTAATCAAACTGATGTTCCCCCTTATGATCCGGAAGGGCCAACATCATTGGACAAAGGAAAAAATGCATCATTGGACGAAGGAAAAAATGCACGGTGAGATGACATAAACGACGATGGCATACTTGAGATGTTGCTGAAGTTGGGGGTTGGGGATTGCGTGAAAAATGCATTGTGAGATGGCATAAACAAGGATGGCATTGAAGGTGTTGGTGTTGCATTGGCAGCTTGGGACCTTTCTGAAAGGTCTTGCAACCATATGGTTATCTTTTGAGGTGTGTCTATAAGGCTGAGGTAGATGCTGCGGTTTGTTGAGTCCTTGATGGCGTTCACAAGTGTTGTAAACACACAAGTGGGGGCATCTGGGTAAGTGTCATGGAAATGTTGTAAGATGGTTGTAAACTCTTTCTTTTCAAAGGCTCTAGTTGCCACACCACTGCCTAACTCGTGAACCTTTGCATAAACCTGTGTGAATTCAGATAACACTTCATTTGAAAGCCCACATCGGTCTTCAGCCATTGATGGCCGCTTCTTGCGCCTAACGATAGGAGGCCTCCCGCCAACACTCTGTGTATCTGTTCCGCCTCCCCCGGTGTCTCCCTCACTTTGCATCCCATATGCGGCCATATTCGGTACCCCTGATTGGCTTCCAGTGTTCATGGGTGTCTCTGACCCATCTAAGTTGACACTGACATCATCCTCAGAGGCAACGTCAGAAGGGATTTGTGTGTCCGTTGAAGACATTGCATGATGTCCTCTAGCAATGTTCCTCCCCGCCATCATTTCGATGTCATAGTAGTGGGGAAACAGCTTGTTAAGAAACCTAGCAAGATCCTTGTTTACCGAAGTATACAAACATGTTGTATTAGGAAAGCTTAAGTGTAAATATAGGACATTACTTTATTCGATTAAGGGACTGGTTATTGGATATACCACAAGGCTCTCCCTCCATTCAGGGCTATCAGGCAATGTGGACTTATGCCTAGTGTCATCCCACCCAACGCCACTCTTATTCGTCACAAGCTTCAAAGCGGCATAGTCCCTCCTCAAGTTCTTCCACCGATTTTTGAGCTGGTCTATATTGCAGGCCGTCTTCCCCATCCTATTTTGCATTTCCAAAGTTGCCTCCCACCAAGCCTCCCTAGTGAAATGACCATCGACACACCTGCCTAGGTCATATTGTCTACGCAATGCTGATACTAGAGCGGCATCATAGTCTCTTGCTCAAACAATACGAAACTTGGGCTCACCGGAAGACATACCCCCGCATGTGCTGCAATATATTATGATACACAATTCGTTATGCTATCAAGATAATACATATCTGTCTTGCATTACTTGCTAAGACAACGAAAGCATGTACTAGAATGGTGATGGCTGAGCTGCAATTACACCAAAATTACTCTATACAGCAGGTACTACTATGTTGGTGTCCTGGAAGTATTCAGTAACTAAACTTACTCTATGTTGGTGTGTCCAAGCATATTTGTTTCATGAGTTTCAAGCAACAGAAATATAATGATATCATTTCAATGTTATAAATCATGACCTATAATACAAGTAATGTTTAAATAAAGGTAGTTATTAGTACTCATTTTCAACCTATAGAAAACTACTATGGTGATCAAATAGAAATCAAATAGACTGGGTTGCCTTTCAAATACAAATCAAATGTCAGAAATAAATTATGGTGATCAAATAGACTCAATGTCATTCAACCATTCTGTAGAATCCAAAACAATAATCATTTATTTTACATATTATCTCTTCATAGTAGAAACTGATTCCATTTTGTACAGACCTAGGTATTCTATAACAGAAACACTGGTAAATTGCACATGTATGTATAAAACAGTTCTATTTCAGTGTAATGTACATGTTCAGTGCATGGAAAGTCAACAACAAGCCATGATAGGATAATCCAAGCATATTTGTTTGATGCTTTCAAGCAAAAGAAATATTATGATATCATTTCAATATTATAAATCATGACACATGCTAGGTATTATCATACATTAAATCAGTACATTAAATTGTTCACCCTTATTACAACAATGAAAAAGTTGTTCTATTTCAGTGTAATCTATAGGTTCAGTGCATGGAAACTCAACAAGAACCCATGATAGGATAATCCACGCATATTTGTTTCTTGAGTTTCAAGCAACAGAAATATAATGATATCATTTCAATGTTATAAATCATGACCTATAATACAAGTAAGGTAGTTATTAGTACTCATTTTCGACCTATAATACTGCAATACTAATCAGTAGATTAAATTGATTCAACTTTTGACTGAGCTAGTTATTATCATAGATTAAATCAGTAGATTAAATTGTTCCCCCTTATTACAGACTGGGTTGGGTCACTGAAAACTACTATGGTGATCAAATAGAAATCAAATAGACTGGGTTGCCTTTCAAATACAAATCAAATGTCAGAAATAAATTATGGTGATCAAATAGACTCAATGTAATTCTACCATTGTGTAGAATAAAAAACAATAATCATTTATTTTACAGATTATCTCTTCATAGTCGAAACTGATTCCATTTTTTACAGACGTAGGTATTGTATAACAGAAACACTACTAAATTGCACATGTATGTAAAAAATTGTTCTATTTCAGTGTAATCTACAGGTTTAGTGCATGGAAACTCAACAAGAACCCATGATAGGATAATCAAAACATATTTGTTTGATGAGTTTCAAGCAACAAAAATATTATCATAGCATTTAAAAGTTATAAAGCATGAAATACGGTACTTATATCAATAATACTACAAGTAATGTATAACAAAAGCTAGTTATAAGTACTGTTTATCATTTTATTATTCCCTAGATGCACATAATCAGTTATTACAGTTATTTTTTCGACAAAAAAATCATTTTGGGATACTTGTGGGTACTACATAAAGACTATCTTGTCCTAGTCCAAATTATCTCCATATAGCAAGCAACAGGAAATGAAAAAAGCATAACAACGGGAGAGAAAGAAGGAACTTTGGGGTAGATATCAACCAAAAAGTTTGTATTATAGCAATCCAAACATATTTGTTATATGAGTTGAAACAGAGGAAGTTGGGTCAAGAAAATCATTTATTTGACAGATTATCTCTTCCTAGTCGAAATCGATTCTATACAGACCTAGGTATTCTATACCATATTTTTATACAGACCTAGGTATTCTATACAGACCTAGGTATTCTATACAGAAACACTAGTTTTTACAGACCTAGATATTTTGATATCCAAGGCCTAACTCCTTAATCAATTTCTTAGCTTCATGATAAGAAGATGGGAATGTGACCAAATGTGGAAAGGCATCCTATAGAAGTTTCAATAGTTGACTAAAAGATGTGTTTTTCCAGTGAAACATACATTTTAAATTAAATAGACGTAGAAGAAATGACAGTGTTGAGAAATTCTTACAACCAAGGTAAAGCTCATTATTAGAAAGCTCACTAACTTCTTGAATTTCATGTCATCTTCAATAATGTAAAAAGACTCTTCGCGCCATGGAGAATCCATTTTTTATATTCTCTGAAAAATCCATGGAACAAAATGTCTTTCCACCTCCTCAATAGAAAACTCCTTCTTTCTATTTACTTTGCATTCACCATAATAATCAGTTATTATAGTTATTTTTTCGACAATAAAATCATTTTGGGATACTTGTGGGTACTACATAAAGACTATCTCATCCTAGTCCAAATTATCTCCATATAGCAAGCAACAAGATATGAAAAAAGCATAACAATGGGAGAGAAAGAAGGAACTATGGGGTAGATATCAACCAAAAAGGTTGTATTATTCCCTGGTCTCCTCTCTGACCGTATTCAAACATGAATAATGAGATGGATATATTCAACTGTCATACACAACGATTAAAAATAATACTACAGAGATGGATATATTGTGAAAAAAGCATAACAACGACAAACATTGCTTAAACTATGCCATCGACTGATAAAATGTGACTATCATACACAACGATTAACTTGTTTGGAACCAATGTCGGCTGAATAAATACAGAAATTAATGACCAATCCACCTCAGAAATGTCTGCCCTAATCGACATCACAAACAAAGTGTCGGCTACCCTATTTCGTAACCAACCTTAGCAGGAAGGGGCGACAAAGAAGAAGCACTGCGTCCTTGCTGTGTGTAGCGCCGCCAGAGCACCAGGGAGGAGAACCGCTGGATTTCAGCCAGGGACGACCACCTTCCGCGAATAGCTGCTCCAATAGACGTATGTGGAAGTGAAGAACCTCGCAGCACAAGGCAAATATGAAGGCAGACGGACACTTTGCCTTGGACACACTAGGGTTTCTCCTGTGCGTTGACAAGATGGGACAATGTCAGATTGAGATAGTCGAAGACCAGGGCAGGGTATAGCTTACCTTGCTTTTGAGGGATGTAGCCGCCCCAGTAGACCGGCAGTTGCAGACGGCTGAATTAATTCTCCACGCGGGCGCTTCGCCCGACGATGACCTATGGCCTCCATCCGCGATTTGGTCGAGGTCGCAAACATGGCTTTACTTCTCTCACACACGGACCAACAGTATTGCGCGCAGAGAAGAGATGTGAAGCGTCGGGAGGTAGAGCGCCGAGAGGGAGAAGGCTAGGGCGAGAGGGAGAAGACTAGGGTGAGAGGGAGGGGCGTGAGAGATCAGGGTCGGGGGTTGTGTCTGGGTAGAAACCGGACTGAGATTCGCAATCCTGCCTTGACCGGGACTGGGATTATGCGGATTATGGGATTCCGTTATTCCAAAATGGGGATCGAACTGGGTTGGCTTCCAAACACATTTTTCGACCAAACCAGACCGGATCAGGCCCTCGTGGTGCTAAACGACGGGCGCGAATCCAAGCCCAGTCCATTTCCAAATAGGGGCTTAAGGGCCCGCAAAATTGGTTTTTTATTTTCATAACGATGATGGGGCCTTGAGCGATGTTTGACGGGCCTTAAGCGCATTTGACGCGCTGGGCAAAACCACTGCCAACTGGCTCTGCATGCTGTCCTCCGTTAACTTTGTCGTTACCCTATGGCATTCCTGCCATCAGTCTCGTCTCCCTTCTTTTAATTGTTGTATTTCTTTGTATTTTTCTGGATGATAAAAAAAGAAGAGGAAGATGATGCATAAATTTTTAGGAAAAAGAAGGGAGATGAACAAAAAATAAGATGAGGAAGTGATGAGAAAAATAATGCGGGAGATGAAAAAATATAGTAAAACATGAGGGGGAAAGTGAGGAGAGGGAGGGGGAGTGATGGAGGAAGAAAGATAAAGGAGGGAAGTGATGGATAAATTTTAAGAAAGAGGAGAGAAGTGGTGACGAAATTAATAGAAAAAAGGAATGAAATTATCACGATTTGATATGAGAGAGGAGGGGTGATGAGCAAAGTAATTGGAGAGATTTGAGAAATAAAGAAAAAGAGGAAGTAAAGGAAGAAGAAAAGGGAAGTAAAGTGGGAGATAAGAAAATCGAGGAGGGAAGTAAAGGAGAGAAAGGAAAGTAATAGTAGAGGAGAGAAAGTAAGTAATGAGGGAACTGATGAACCATATCAAAATATAGTAGGAGCATCATGTAGGAACATGTGGAAATCACCAAAATGAGGTGCTAAATTTTTGAAAATATGTGAACACCAAAGGGAAATATGATACACGCATAGAAAAATAGTAGCGGCACAACACAAAGAAGACACACATTTTGTGCACAACTACGTGAGAAATCACTAAAAAGATGCGTCAAATTTTCAAAACAATGCACACATTATAGGAAAAATTGATGCACATTAAGAAAAATACTAAGCACAAGCGCAAAAAAGAGGAACATTTCAAGTAAAAATATGCACCAAAGCCAAAATGAGGTGTCAATTTTTTAAAAGGATGTACACAATGTAGAGAAAATATGATGCATGTATAGAAATATAGTTGGCATATGAACACACCAAAAGGCATACCTTAGGTAAAAACATGCACAACATTTTCCAAAAGGAAATGCCAATTTTCAAAAAAAATCACAAATTATAAGAAAATGTGATGCACACATAGAAAAAATAGGCGCATAAGCACAAAAAGGAGGCTTACTTCATGCGGAAACATGAGTATATTCATTAAAAAGGAGGAGCAAAAATTTCAAAGCAATACACACATTGTAGGAAATATATTATGCACATATAGAATAAATAGTTGGTGCATAAGTGATATGAAGAGGCACAATTTATGTAGAAATATGTGTGAAATCATCAAAAGAATGTGTCAAATTCTCAAAAGAATGTGCACACCCTTTTCCGCATTTTCACCCTCTTTTCTTATATCATGTCTTCTTTTAATGCTTCATTTTGGTCACTTTTCTCCTCCTTTTAGTCACTTTGCACATCTTTTTGGTCAATTTGCACCTCATTTTGGTGCTTGCTTATTTGAGTTGGTACCAGCTTCTTTTTGCGTTGGAACATCCTATTTTTACTCATTGGACCTAGATTCATTGTGTTTTTGCCAAATTTTCAAATGTTTGCGCTTATTTTCGAGTCTTTCCCATATTATTTCCTTGTTTCAACACCTCTTTTTCCCAATTTGTGCCATCTTTTCTTCTTTGCACACCTCATGTTCACAACATCACGCATTCTTTTCTACTTTGCGTTCCTCCTTTTCCAACATCTACACCCATTACTTCCTTCATCTCTCACTACTACTTTCTACTCTCTTCAATTACTTCCCTCCTCTTATGATATTATTTTCCTATCTCTCCTATCACTTGCCTCCTTATTTCCCTCCTCATCTCCCCCATTACTTCCCTCCTCTACCATCATCACTTCCCTTCTCACATCCCTTCTCTACCTTCATCCCTTTCTCCCTCACTTCCCTCCCACTACTTTCCTCTCTCTCCCATTACTTACCTCCTCTCTCATTGTTGCTTCCCTCTCCTCCAATTACTTCCCTCCTCTTCTACCCCATTACTTCCCTCTTCCACCATCATCACTTCCCTCCGTTACCTACATTACTTTCTTCCTCACTTCCATACACTTTCCCCTTTACTTCCCTTCTCACACACCTCTTCTACCCTATTCACTTCCCTCCTTACATCCCTCCTCTATTCCCATCACTTCCCTCCTTACTTCCCCTCATCCCTCCACTTTGAATCTTATATCTCCTCATTTTATTCCTATTCCTATTACTTCTCTTCTCTACCCCATCATTTCCCTCCTCTTCTCCCTTTACTCATGTTTACTTCTAGTTTTTCTTTCTGAAAAAGGACTCTACTTACTCTCTCTCCCCTTCTTTTCTCCCTTTCCCATTCATTCTCTCTCTATCCATCACTCCTTTTTCCCTCATTATTTACCTACTACATCCCCCCTCTAACCACCTTTCCCTCCTCAAAACTTCCCAAAATCCTATAAAACCACCCATTCTCAACGCTTCAAATGCACATAATGTGCATGTCTGTGTCGGGATATAATTTTTGTGCAAAAGTGATGTGCCCTGGAACATACAGGTAGGGTGAAACTTTCAAACTTTTCTGACATTAAAGCTGTGATTGGTTTTTCGTAACTGGTCTGAAAAACACATGAACTGGAGTTCCTTCAGCAGTTCTTCATGATTGGTTGAAAGTAAGTGTTGGAACTTGAGTTCCGTGACTTCCGGGGAGTTACAGACTTACATACAAAACACAGTTCCTGAGTTCCCTCTTAAAAAGAGCAGAAAACGAGTTCTGGGACAACTAACAACATTCCTTATACAATTATATTCTTCATTCATTATAAGTGACACATGTAAAATATTTATGACTAGTAACATTAATGGTGAGGATATAGTTAGTTGCTAAAACCACAACATAATATAACAAAATATCGTACACTATAATTGCATGATGTAAAATATTACCATTATTAGTACAATCTACAAATTAAAAAAATACAAACATCATGAAAAAACATTGCACCATGTGAAAACAATGTGATTTACATAATATATTTTTATTCTTTATGTTTAAACAATATGATGTAAAAAATGATAATTAACTATAATCATGCACTAATAATATAGTAAAATTTTCCTACAGAAATCATGTAAAAATTAATATTCTACATTGCATTAAACAATGATGAACCAAAATTTATATTTACAAACACATGAAATGTGGATATCATAACGATACTTTGTATAGACAAAGTGAAATAAAAATATTGTAATGTAGTTTTAATCATAATATTTTTATTAAGATTATAATTGTACTATAATAAAATATTTTAAAAGGAGCAACATCTTCACCATAACCACTTGTTGTGGTTATTATGATTTAAGAATATTATGATTTTTTACGGATATGGTTCCTTTTTTTATGTCTTTGCCATCCTCACTATTTGTATTATACAATAAAAATTAACAATATTTTTTATGATTTTTATATTTACACGTACAACAAACCAATCACATAGAAGTGAATGGAACTTAAGTTCCAGAAACTGAACTAGAGTTCTCAGAAAATGAGTTCCACAAAACTCATGAGTTACACCAAACCAATAGGAGTGTAAGTGACATAGGTTGGGAGATATTTGTGAATGATTATATTAGTCAATGAAGGAAAATTTATCTAATCTAAAATAGAATACAATGAGTACGTTGGAATCATACATGGAAACCTAAGGATGACTACCCAACTTCACATCATTGAGACAATTGCGACAAAACAAAAGTGACAGCTTTTTCTTCTTTATACAACCATTGACGTCTGCAACAACATCAAATAAAATATATTTTTCATCTACTCTTATGGACTTGGTTATTGTCCAACATCGACTAATATGATATTACTTTGATCCTGTCATTTCTGATATAAACAATGCATATATGTGGTGTACTTCTAAACCAACTGTCATTTTCTACATACATATCTAATCATGCTTGTGTATATAGAATATGCACAACTAGATATGTACCAGATTAACAAACATTATGGATCAAATGTATCCATCCTCACCCCCACTAAATTCTCAAGTTTCATCTATTTGTAGTGAAAAACTAAGTAACAACTCCATATCAGCCCAAAATTTCAAACTTTGGAATATCATTCATAGAGGGAAATCATGCTAGGTGAGTACCAAAGAACTATCAACTGTGTCTTAGAACCTGACAATATCTTACTTTACCCCTCGAATGGTGGTAGACACCACCAGATGTTGGTCATGGTTGGGTTAGAGTAAAAATGGGTGAAAATTTTGCTTACATTCTTTTCCTGTAGAATCATCAACAACGGTTATGTGTTGCATGGAGTTGTGACCTTCTCATGCATGACCTTGGGATCATCTATAGTTGGTTTATTGAGAAAGTGACGTAGGCTGGGAGATATTTGTGAATGATTATATTAGTCAATGAAGGATAATTTATCTAATCTAAAATAGAATACAATGAGTATGTTGGAATCATACATGGAAACCTAAGGATGACTACCCAACTTCACATCATTGAGACAATTGCGACAAAACAAAAGTGATACCTTTTTCTTCTTTATACAACCATTGACGTCTGCAACAACATCAAATAAAATATATTTGTCATCTACTCTTATGGACTTGGTTATTGTCCAACATCGACTAATATGATATTACTTCGATCCTGTCATTTCTGATATAAACAATGCATATATGTGATGTACTTCTAAACCAACTGTCATTTTCTACATACATATCTAATCATGCTTGTGTATATAGAATATGCACAACTAGATATGTACCAGATTAAAAAACATTATGGATCAAATGTATCCATCCTCACCCACACTAAATTCTCAAGTTTCATCTATTTGTAGTGAAAAACTAAGCAACAACTCCATATCAGCCCAAATTTTCAAACTTTAGAATATCATTCATAGAGGGAAATCATGCTAGGTGAGTACCAAACAACTATCAATTGTGTCTTAGAACCTGACAATATCTTACTTTACCTCCAATGGTGGTAGACACCACCAGATGTTGGTCCTAGTTGGGTTAGAGTAAAAATGGGTGAGAAATTTGCTTACATTCTTTTCCTGTAGAATCATCAACAATGGTTATGTGTTGCATGGGGTTGTTACCTTCTCATGCATGACCTTGGGATCATCTATAGTTGGTTTATTGAGATATGTTGTAACGATGCCCTCCTCCCATCATCCCCATTCAAGGAGGACTAGGAAGGCAAAGGCCATTACATCGACCACATGGCTTAGTCCCCACCACATGGCTCGACCTAATAACTCTGAATCCCTTGTTTGATGGTGGCCTGGATGGGGATGGTGCACACTTTGTACTTGGCCCTTGCCATTTCCTAGGCTACCTCACATCTCCTGATGCCATATGCTAACATACATATCCCCGTCACATGAGACAACATCTATGCAACTCTACTTTTCCATGAGATCCGAATCTGGTGACAAAAAAGGACGGGTCCCCACACATCTCTTCCCCAAGATGACTTTGGTTCCTCCTCCTAGAGACCCTTTCAGCTACATTGAAAACAATCATGCCTCAAAGAAGACCAAGATTTCCTCCTCGAAGGGACTTCATGACACCTAGACACCACATAGGGTTAGAAGAGGATCAAGTGATTCATTAACTTTTACTGTCAATAGGTTTTGTCATCCCTAATTCATACCAAGGAAGATACCCTCCCATAAAATTTGTAACTTGAATTATGGAGATGTCTTAGTGTTGATAGTATGTGTGCTTTCATTACGAATGCCCTTATGACAGGGATCAATACTATTTATATCATGTTGAAGAAATTCACAACTCTACTTCTTTTAACATGAAAATCTTTCTAAGTTGAATGTGAAGCCGTGCGGAGAGGAATTCTCGTAGTATTTTTTTGGTATTAAAAATAGACAAGATTCCTATTATTTCTCATATATTTAAGTGATATATATTCTTCCTTGAATAAAATGATTGTTATGTCATGCCCTTTCCACAAAATTACGCCATTCACTTTTCCTACTCAATATTAGTCTAAAACCCACAATCATTTAAACCTAAATGTCTAAGATGAATCATATACACCCAAACAATTTTTCTTTCCTACATAGCATATCTTGAAAAGTAGAATTCCAATCAATGCAAAATTTGATAATTCCTTTATTTTGACAAATACTACATTTTGGCAAAGAATTTAGAACGACACAGAAGGGTTTGATGGTCTGAGCGATTATTCTAAAAGTTTTAGTATTATTAGATCAATGATTAACTATCATTTTCTCATCAAATATGTGAATCAAATGGGAAACTTTCATCATGCCTATAACATGCCCTCAAGTTATGCTTATTTATGGCCATAAATGGGATGACTATACATTAAAAAAACTTCAAACTTGGTCACAGTGAGACTTTATAAGGAGAATACTAGGTTAATGAAATTGTTATTGGACAACCTTTAGCTCATGGGATCACTTGATTTATAAATACCATTTACATCACTGTACATTATCTTCATAGTACAAGTTTCACAAAAGATTAAAAGCAAATATGAAACCCTTTATATTTTTTGGAGATTATATTTCATATTCTTTTTCAATTACAATTTGTATAAAAGGAGGAAATTCCAAGTCCACACATCCTCTCCCCCACCCTTAAGTCAATGTGTCCCATAAAATTTGTCTCAACTAACAAAAAGGGTAGTGTCAAATTTTACCATGTTAAGATTTATCTATCATTTCAACCTTTCAATGGTGACTCCACTAAACTTTAATTATATCTATATTTTACTTGGTAAACCCTTCACCTTTGAATCAAATATTATCATAGGTTTCAATAGTAGATCCAACTACCTTGGAACATCTAAAGGTTCAACATTCAAAACATGAGCAAGATCTTTCACATGGTTCTTTAAGTTTGACACATGAAATACCTTATTAATCATATAATCCAAGGGTTTGTGGGGGCAATATGATAAATGTTGTCACCAAACTATTCCCAGACTTAAAAGGACCCTCACTCCTAAGGTTAAACTTCTCCAGTTCATAAAAATGGCAGGGATGTATTAGATTCTTAACAGATATGATCTTCCATGTTGATGGGTAAGTTCATGCATTATATGTTAGCATAAGGTTTTTGTTGGGAACAAGTACTCACATTCAAACTGAGCACAATCGAGCTCATTGAAAACTCATAAATATTATAAATAATAAGCCTTATTTATTGAATTCATGTCATTATGCCAGGTTAAACCAAAATTATCAACTGAATCTTTTTCTATCAATAAGTCTTGCTCAAGTAATGTCTCTATATCATCATCATTATCGAGAAAGAATGATATTCTTCTTCAAATACTTTATTTTAGGGTTGACCCAAGTATATTTGGATTAACGCTCATGGCTTTGGCCACTCAAGCTAGGGTCTACCCAAGTCATGACATATACTCATGACCATATATCATCCAACTCTTTTGGTTAAAGCCACAAGATTCCTATATCACAGAGAAGTAACATGAGTATCAAACTTTATTAACATACCTCCTGTAGGATCTTGGGACTAATACCTCACCCAGATGCAAGATTCATATGCATAGCTCCTTTAGGGTCTTGGGGCTCTTCCATCACCCACATGTGAGGTTCATCAGGCATACATACCATATACTTTATATCATATCATTTTTATAGTAGTTAGGTCCCTTTAGGACACCTAGGTTTTCCAACATCATCCTATATAAACATGAGGTGGTCAAATTATTCTAGCTTAGGAGTAGCTTAGCCTAGAACATTCATCATATGTCACATTATAATTTGAGGTCAGGCTCTATGGTCACAACCCTTAGACTCCTATGCTTGGAGTTTCCTCCTCAAGGTCTATCCCTCTCATGGGACGACTAACAAAAAGTCCTAACACTAGATGACATCCTTTTATATGTCTCAGGTTGGTCCTGTCATATCACTTAGATCAATATATGTTCAAGTACACATGTAATGAAAAGTGAAAGCCATATTGTATTTGTAGTAAAATCCTCTAGGTGATATCATACATGTTTCTCATTCATACAGGGGTATCCAAACTATCCAGGGTTCAAGCATGTACTACTGGGTCCAAGAATCCTTCTTTTATAGGTTTTTCTACAAACCATCATCAACTATCATTAAGGTGATTGCATATGTATATTCACTAATATGGAACCAACACTCTCTTAAGTATGGTTCCATATTCTCATCTATTGCATTAATCTATTACATTTTGTCAATATTTTCATACTAGGTCTTTTTCAAGCAAGGATTATCCTTTAACTCTATCCATAAGATGTTGAGGTAATACCTTCACAAAATTTGATCATATCATATCTTTTTGGGGACTGAGAGAACCCACCCTAGGTGAGGTCTACATGGTAAACTCTTGATGCATGAGAGGGGGTGGTCTAATCACCCCCTCCCGTGCCAAATGAGCATGGATTGTTGTTCACAGAGTGCCTTCAGTGTGCCTTGAACTGGGGTACTTCATTGGGACTTACCAAAATCATACCAATGTGGCTACGCTGGCCATACTTGATCATATCATTACTTCATTCTCAAGATTTTCATCACACCTTTTATGTATTACATGTGGGCTACCTCTTCCTCCTATATGTACACTGAGCTAAAATAAGTATTGGACTCCTATCTAAATACAAAAATCACCTTATTTCACGTGTAGAGATGGTGAGTCCACCAATCATAATATTCAAATGCAAATGGAATAATTCTCAATGAGCGCCTCCTCATACATGCATATTTTTATAACTCCAAAGGGTTCTAAGAAGTCATCATTTTAATGGGAAATGTGCTTTTCTAATGGCCCTTGAGCTTGTGTGCTTTAGGTTTCCTTATTACATAAGTCTTTCTATTATTTATATGTTCCTCTTGCATTATGGCCTTTAGTCATTCCCTTCAGGTCTACATGGGTATAGTTATTCATTGAGTGATCTACTCATGACCTTTTGGGTCTCATGTACTTATGGAGTAGATTTATCTCCTGACCCCTCAAGCCTCGTAAAGTGAAATTCCCTCCCGACTCCTTAAGCTTATTTACTTATGGAGAAAAAAGCTTCTCCTAACCCCTCGGGCCTCGTGTTCCTCTACATCCTCCCTAATTGACCCTAGGATTGACTTAGAGTTCCACCCCACACATGGTTATTTGAGCTGTTAAAGCTTTATTTGGAATCTATGATTTAATGTGAAATAAGGGTTTGTTGCATTGTCGAGATTTGATATGTTATGGATTCATCCTAGATAAGGCAACCCTTAATCTCACATGCATTGTGGCATACCTTTATTTTAATATATTAACTCCTAATATGTTTATTTAATAAATTCATTCAATAATATGTATTCACATGCACATGCTAAAACCATTTGTTCAAACCCAAAAACTATTTTTTATGCATAGTTAATTAGGTTGTTATAAGGACATAAATGTCTTATATAGTATATCACTATATCCTAATTTATTGCATCTTTTTGGTTTACGTCCTCCTATGATATCTAAAGTAATCTCTAGAATAAAAGACAAGGTGTTTCAACTAATATTTAGAGGAGGAGTATATTTTAGGATGTTTTCTTATTCTTATTAGGAGGGTAGTCTCTCTAGATGCATATCTTAGCCCCACAAGATTTACACTATTCTTCCTCCATAAGTCCTTCCCTTTTCATGTGACTACCCTCTGTAAATTTTAAAACCACTCCTTAAGAGATATTTTTAAGTTTCACATACTTCTTAACAAAATCAATGGGTTCTAGTGTTTTGTGCACTTCCATAACAACCTATATGTATCTCATATACTTACATGCTCCACGTACTTGCATGACTTCTTGTTCCTTACATACTTGTACATGCTTGAAAGCTTGTAACTCACGTATGTGCATGCATGAAATCCCATCGATACATAAAATTGGTGACTAGGTTGGTTTACTTAGCTCATTCAAGATTTCAAAATTCTAATGCTCTCATGTGATCCAGTTATCACAAGAATCTTCATATGCTAACATGTATTAGTCAAGTCAAGTTAGATTAGACATATACTTTGGTTTTTTCTATCAATCTCACTAGGCCATTTCCTAGATAAATGCTCATTAGGCTCTAGGTATCAATTACCTCAGTACAATCTATCTTAGCCATAAAAAACCACAAGTATGTTCTAAAAAATTCCATAATACACCCTACAAGGTATTATTCCAAGTTATGGATCGACATTTGATTAACCATTAGGGAGGATGTCTTCACTCTGAGTTTAGAGAGAACTTTAGGAGATTTTTCATGATGCACCCTTCTTTTGAATTTATACCATTCACTCTTGTCATATTATACTACATTTTATTGAGGTGACATCCATAGATCTAAGATGTCAAATAAAGTATTCTCTAGTATTCTTTCTATTTTCCCTTCTTAATTTTCTCTTATTTTGGTTTGGTTGTGAGCACGCTTCAACTCCTTGAACTTCTTTCTTGAGTTATTAGAGAATCTAAATTAGCTCATTTCATTTCCTTAATAATCTAATACATGTTTTACTATGGCGTTGAGTTGTCAACCTTTTCACATAAGTGAGGTGAAGCAGTTATAACAAGGGTCTAGGGGTCACATACTAATGGTCTAGGTGGTTCTACCTCATTCCTCTTGGGTACAAGAAATGCCGCAAGAGTTACCACTTATTTATTTATATTGACATGTGTTATCCTTGTGATTGGGTTTATATAACTGCCTCTTGTTTACTCTCATGCAATTAGGGCATAATATCTAATTGCATGATTATGCTTTCAAGTTCACCATGGATAGGTTTGAGAAGAAATTTCTTGTAAAATTAATTATTTTTATCACCATACACTAATATTCTCACACTGTGTAGGTGGTATGAGACACTTCATTTTGCTCAGGTGTATCTGGGATTATAAGGACATTTCTAGGAGTATGATATCAATTTTAGAAACCCCCTCCTCTTATTATCCACCTTTAAGGTGGACTTGTAAGGAAAAGGACAATATTTATATTTCCAAGATCTAATTTTTTAATAAAAAGTCAATAATCACTAATAATTCCAAATCAAGGTATTCGTTACAAGAGTGGGGAAGCAGAGATCTTCTCTAAGGCGTTTTAAAAAAATTAAGAAAGGGAAAGCTAATAACTATATCTTAATTAGAGACATAACTTGAACTAACTAAATCCTCCTTGTTGATCTTGAGCATTATTATGTTTCCTTGCAAGGTTGTTCACATCTTCATGTCAGCATTTCTTAACCTAAAATGTAAACAAACAAAGCACAACTAATATATCTCTACACTATGTAAGTGGGTGAAACCAAAAAGTGTTCATGTAATTTGTAACAAGATATATAGGAACTAAGAACAACATAATCACTAGATAACAAAATTCACATTTGTATCATGTTTTCATCCCATAATCAACCTCATATCAATGATGAACCAATAGTTGTTTCATCAATGCACTCCAACGTGTTTGTCCTATCATTGGGCTCATCGACGTATATCCCAGTATTGGACTCTTCAACCTCACTTGATATTGGTTCTTGTTCACCTTCTTGGGAATCATTCCTTAATACATGTCGGGAGTGGTTTCTCCTACTAAATTTCTTGTGAGGTATTGAATATTGGATCATATTATTCTTTAACAATGTTACACATAATGCCTTATAAATTTCAAGATATAAAACCATCCAAGTCATTAATCATGTTGATCAAATATAAGGAAAAATATTAGAATTCAAAAGAAAATATTATGAAATTATACATAAATAACTCATGTGTCTGATTTAGGGAAAAGGTATGTCCAACTTATCTGAAGTAGTATGTCAAAACATGATTTAGTTTGAAAATCAATAATTAATATGTAGGCATCGATAATTCTCAAAAGTCCTTGTCTAAGGGCTTGAGGTCTGATGTAAGTTTTGCTTCCATTGATCCTCAATTTATTGTTAGAAATCCTAAAACATCATGCTGACCTAAAATACCCTTTATTTAGATATTCATTGTTCATTTTAAGGGAAACATGCATTACTATTGAGTATATCATTATTCAACCATATGATTTCTCTTAATTTGAGTTATGTTCATGTTCATTATTAGATTTAAATATTTCATATTAAGCACATTAAGTTATCACAACTAGGGTTTCAAAAGATTATAATAGTCATAAACACTTTCTAACCTAATCTTGGGTTCTTTATTCAAATCAATAAAGGATGAGTAATTTACATTATCTTTTTAGCTTTGAGATATATCAAGTCATGAAAGTAATTTCGTTGTGTTCTATGTTCCCTTCTAATCACTTTCATATATAGTTTTTCTGTAATAATATATTCCAATAAAAATTGTGGTGCTGGAAAGGTATATAGATTTATAATCATTTACCTTTGAGATATATCAGCTCATGAAAGTATTTTGATTGTGTTCTATGCTCCTTTATAATAACTTTCATATATAAAAGTTTTATATAATAAAATATTCCAATAAAAAATTGGGGTACTTACAATATATATAAATTTACAATCATTTACCTTTGATTGGGACCTGAAATAGAAGGGAGGCCATAATTACATGATCCACGGTGACCACGTGGCTCAATGTGATAATGATGGAGCCTGGTTCATTTTCCACCTAGTTAGGTGCAATTTACTCTCTTACCTTGGCCTTACCAATTCCCATGCCACCTGACATCTCCAATTGATAGACACCCACGTATAGGTCCCATCTGAGTGAGATTGTGTTTATGTGAAACCACACCGCTAGGAGGTCTGGCTTTGGCAAGCAGAAAAATGGGTCCCTACATGTCTCTTCTCTATGAAATTTTTGGTTCCTCCTCCCTAAGACCTCCTCTACTAGGTTGACCACAAAATGACTCAAAGAAGACCATGAGTTCCTCCTCAATGGGACCTTGTATCTTGATTTATACCCAATCATAGATAGTTTTGACATTCTATGTGCTTCTATTGCCAATGCACTTATTTCAGGGACCAATACTATTGATAAAATGTTACAGAAACTCGTACGTCTCCTTTTCTTGATATATGACCTTTCGAACTAGAACATGAATCAAGAGGGTGGGGAATTACATAGGTATGAAGAAAGAGAAAAGTTTCCTATTCTTGATGCTATAATTAACTAAGATGTATTCTTCCTTAAATAAAATTGTCTTTATATAACGACCTTTCCACAAAGTTATGTTGATCACCTTTTCTAGTCAATGTTAGTCTAAAGCCTGCAAGCTATTAAACAAAACTATCAAAAACAAATCATCTATACCAAAAGAGTTTTATTTCTTACACTCCATATCTTGCAATATGTAACTCCTATCGCAACAAAGTTTGGCCATTTCCTTATTTCAACATATACTACATTTTAACCAAGGATTTATAAAAAAGTCAAGGTGTGATTTCTTGAATAATTATTAAAAAACCCATGGTATTCTTGTATTATTCATTCATTATCATTTTCTTGTAAAGTACGGGAATCAAATGCAACTCTCATCATAATCATAACTTTCAGACAATATATGCTTAACTAAAACCATAAATGGGATAAACATACATTGCACAAACCTCAAACTTTATCAACAACCATGTATGGCTTTATGAGGAAAAGAGTAGGAAAATATAACTATTATTTGTCAATATTTTTCCTCAAGAGATCACTTTACTTATGAATGTTGTTTACATCATTGGATATAATCTTCTTGGTATTGGCATAAATGATTAATAGAAAATATACAACCACTTTATTTGTTTTGGGATATTATAATTAATAATACTTTTTAGTTACAATTTCTACAGAAGGGAGGAAATTCCAACTCCTCAAATATGCCTATAATATTTGTCAATATTTTTCCTCAAGATATCACTTTACTTATGAATGTTGTTTACATCATTGGATATAATCTTCGTGGTAGTGGCATAAAGGATTAATAGAAAATATACAACCACTTTATTTGTTTTAGGATATTATAATTAATAATGCTTTTTAGTTACAATTTCTACAGAAGGGAAGAAATTCCAACTCCTCACATATGCCTATATGTTGTCAATGAAAGTACTGTGCTAATGTTTGATGAAAACAAGCAATTTTTCCAATTCAAAAACTATACATGGGAGATGAACCAGATATTGCGTCATTGATGATATTCAACAATGGACCTCATATGACATATCATCCTTATTGCCTAAAAGGATCATAGAGTTCATTCATCCTCCAACTCCAGTTGAAACCGTTGATGATCCTCATGGAACCCCACAATGCTTTCTTAGGTTGAATACAATGTGGGGAATATCTATGAGAAAAACCACAATCCAAAATTTATCCTAAAATCTTATGAGTTTTTCTTGTTATATTTCTAGTCTACTTCATCTAGTCTTAACAACAACGAGTAAAATATAAATCAAGAATTGTAATATGGTATTTCCATTTTTTAGAATTTACTTCTCTATAACTTCCATTAGTAATAATGTTACCATGTACAATATGTGGAGTAATTTATACACCTCAACGTTTTCTATGCTTTGAGCATGGAGATCAGATATCTATCAGATCCCCATGAGGGTCATGGGATTTTTAGGAATAATATCCTTAAGGAGAATAACTAAGGATCAACTTTTTTACATATGAATGTGAGGATGAGTTAGTTGTGAACTTCTACACTGATGAACCATTCTAATATGGCATGGACACTAATCGAACATGACCAAATTTTGTTCTTTTCCTAAGTAGCAAGGGAGTAAATTGAAAGTGTTCCAAGAAAGAGATGAAAGCTGATTTATAATTGAATTTAAGTATTCTTATGCATCCAATTCATCAAAAATAGGATTATGGTTCAATAATATCATTACTGAAATTTGGTTGGTTCAAACCATTGATGATATAGTAGAGCATTACTGTGACAACAAGACATCAGTTGTAAGGAGTGGGACCCAATAGGGGATCCACTTCTCTACTAGAAAAGAAAAGGCCACATCCCTTGAAACAAACACCACAAAAAAATTTCACTAAAGGAATGTGTACCAATACTTTCTACATATATGTATCATAGTTCAAAAAATATAGCACTGGAATAAGAAAGTTCTAACTATTAGAAATCATTTTATCATTATACATCACTTCACCACACATGCGTGTCAAAAAGGAAATCTAATCATATATGCCAAAGGTCAAGCTGAGGGTCCTCTAACCACCTCTTCAAAGTCTCCCAAAATCTCAGTTACAATGTTGAACTCCAAGCCCTCCTTGCTCTACCTAGGGTTGGAAGCATACCCCACAAAAGAAGAGAAGAAAGAGAAACATCAGCAAAAGCTGGTATGTGCATACTAAAATAGGAAATTGAGCAATATATGAAAATAAGGATATCAATTATAAATGATTCCCATAGAAGAGTAAAGTACTACCCAAAGGAGCATAAAAGAAAAGAACATTCATATCATGATGAAAGAAAAATATAAGTTCAAAGCTTCCATGTGTTTCACCTATGACAAAACTAGAATAATATATTATGTAGGTAGGAAATACACATCTACCAAAAATGTAGAGTGAGCAGGGTCTTATATACATCTGCTCAATAATAGGGTGGTGGCAAGGTCTGTCAACATCTGCCTAGAAGGATTTTTCACATCTGCCAATATATATAAAAATATGTAGGGATTTTTACAACTACATTCATATGTGGGAATTTTCACATCCACATAAATTCACATTCAACATTATACTAGTAGTCACCACATGATGCATAACAAGAATAGACAAGAGATATGAAATCAAAAATATCCAACAAAGTGTGATACATATACATCCACTACCATGGTGGGAAAATAAGCACAAAACATCCACTACAAGATTGGCATAAACATCCACATCAATGCGAGCACAAAGCACAAGATAAGAGTCTAAGAGAATATACAAGGTCATAATATTAATCTAGTTCATAAGAACCATGGTATCAAAAGAATAGAGCATTGTGTAGGATAATGTCCATAGGACCAAGAGTAAGACAAAAATAGGTTAATTGCCCAACATAGAGGAATAGGGGATACATCATACATTTAGAGAGAAGAATTAGAAACTATACAATATATAAATAATTTGGGATGCAATCATACCTCAACGTTAGAGTCTATATAGTACAAAGTCCAACCTAAGTCCAATCCTAGGCCTCCAAAGAATCTCTAGGGAATGTGGACATGTCCAATAAATAAGGTCCCCAAGCTTAGAGAGGATGGTTTCTCCAACAAAGCTCCTATCTCGAGCAAGAAGCACCTTCTCCATTTTTGAGGTAAAAAACCCTAACAAAAGAACATGGAGATGAGGTGTTTATGGGTTCTAGGTGGGGTTTCACCATGGAAGACCATGGATTTGACCTAGAATAAGATTAAAGGAAGAGGAAGATTAGAAAAAATGAAGAAGAAAGAGAGAAAATCACTTGCCTTGGTCAAAAACCCTAGAAGAGGACCTTGGAAACCCTAGGTCGGGCTAGATGGAACTCTAGGAGACCTTTTTCTCAATAAGGGGAACATCTTCTCCCTTGGACCACCTAGTTCTACAGAAAAATAGAAAAATATAGGCACTCTAAGCTAGAGGAAATAGAGAGTTAGCAATTTTTTTGAATTGGATCTAGGAAGGGGTATATATGGCTTCATGGATAAGGAAGGGATCAAGCATGAGGTGTACATGGAGTTTTCCATGGGTCAATAGCCTAGAGATTCTATGTCTATGAAGAACCTCCCTCAATTAATACCCACACTTTCTATCTTTTATCCATATCATTATCCTTATCTTTATCTTTATCCTTATCTTGACATTTATCCTTATCTTTATCTTTATCCTTATCTTGACCTTTATCCTTATCCATATCTTCATCCTTATCCATAAAGAAAAATACTTCCAAACCAAGTATAACTAGGAGCCCCAAAGACCAAAAAATTCGAGAGTAATAAGGGAACCTATAAGGACCATAATGCTTGTGACAATTTACAAATAAAACCTCCCAATTGGGTAAATTGTTGAAAAGTCTAGAATGTACCTAAAATTGCCTAACTTACACAAACAATATCCAAATTGGACCAAAATTTATCCACAAGTTATCTTTGATACGTTGAATATGAATTTGCCATTATTTCTATATTTTGAAGTTAGATAATCACATTATTAATTACTTATGCCTTTTACTTATTCTCTCTCCTAAACCTATCCTAATATTTCAAGGTTGTCCAAATTAGATGAAATTTGACATATAGGCTAATTTTGATATGTAGAATTTGAATTTGAAGTTTGTTTCTACTTTTGAGACTTCTTTTTATGAGATATGTCATATGGCCCATTAATGACCCATTATCTAAATTATTCATCTAATTAAGTTTCTTATCTTCATATTACCACCAAAATGAGTTATGTAGCATATTTTATGTATCCATTATAAACCTAAGATTAATGTTAGAACATTAGGTTACATTAAGGTGATCTATACATGCATTATCTCATTGGGATTATACTAAACTATGTTTAGGTCTAACCTTCAACCTTGTTTGGCTAAGTGCAAAGCATCAACTTCTAGGTTAGGGTCTGAGATCTAGTATGTTATAACACACCACCCCTTAAAGGAATTTTGTCCTTGAAATCAAAACATCCATAAGAAAACTTATCCACCACCCCCTAAAGGGTTCATCTTATTATATCAAACTAAACTCCAGGTATAAAAGGTTCAACTACACTTCCTTACATACTACTACAAAAGCAACATACAAAAGGAAAACATAACTAGGAAAGATTAACTATGGAACTATGGGTCAACTTGTACCTGTCCTTGGTCCTCATCATGAACTTCTTCAACATCCATAGAAAAAACCCTTCCAGCTTTTCTTTGCACAGGCCTTCTACCATTATTTCCATTATTGTTGCCATTATTCTGGGGAGGTACTTATTGTTGAGCTAGTGCTTGTCCATTTTTGAGCTTAGGACACTCAGGGTGAACATGTCCAAGTTCATTGCAGTAGTGACATATTGGCATTCTATCCCTTCTTCGGGCAACATTGTCCTCAGAACGACAATCACCTTCAGGGTGCTTCCTCTTTTGATTGTTTTCCTTGTAGGACTAGAAACTAGGATAGGATTCCACAGCTAAGGCCTTATCCACAATCTATTGAAAGGTTAAGGGTAGTTGTGGAATAAGAGCATGACCTATGTTGTAGTTGAGTCCATTAAGGAAAAAGGTCAGCTTTCCTTTCTTCATGCAAACTTTCAAGATACCTCTCAAGTAGGAGGAACATTTGCACATATGCAGAAACTGACATGGGACCTTGCTTCAAACTATAGAACTCAACTTCCTTCTTCTTCAAAGCAGCACTACATATGTACTTTCCTTAAAAGAGAGCTAAGAACTCCACCCAAGACATGGTTGATATGTCTCTAGTCCTTGAAATTCCATTCCATCACACTCTTGCGGGTCCATCCAAGACATAGGAAGCAAACCTAACCTTATGGTGTGGAGGACATGCCATACCATCAAATGTCTTCTCTATGGACAACACCCAATCATCAACTTTGTCTATCATCTCTAGCTCACCCTCACCCTTGAAGAAGGGCGGTTGCATCTTCATGAAGTTGATGATTGAGTACTCCTTGGGTTTCTCAGTGATAGAAGAACTATTCAGGTTCCCCATCATAGCTGAAGAGAGAAGTTGTCTCAACATGGTCAACTCTTGATCAGGAGTAAGATTAGTAGCAATAGCAGTATCTTGATCAGAAATTTGACCCTCAGAGGTAATGGGAGGGTCTTGTCTTGGCATCCTGTACTTAGGGTTCTGAGGTGTCTCAAAGCCTCCTAGATTGTCAACAAAGGAGTTTTGTCCAGCCATAAGGTTTTCCTACACAAGGCAAGGATACCAGGTGTAAGAAACCTAAGATAAAGGTAAACATCCTAAAGGGATACAAGGATGAAATAGTTAGACAACCGTCTACTAATGACTCTGATACCATGCTGTAAGGAGTGGGACTCGACAGGGGATCCACTTCCCTACTAGAAAAGAAAAGGCCACATTCCTTGAAACAAATACCATAGAAATTTTTTCACCAAAGGGATGTGTACCAATACTTTCTACATGTATGTATCATAGTTCAAAAAATATAGTAGCAGAATAAGAAAGTTCTAACTATTACTAATCTTGTTATCATTATACATCACTTCACCACACATGGGTGTCAAAAAGGAAATCTAATCATATAAGCCAAAGATCAAGTCGAGGGTCATCTAACCACCTCTTCAAAGTCTCCCAAAAGCTCATCTACAATGTTGAAGTCCAAGTCCTCCTTGCTCTACCTGGGGTTGGAAGCATACCCAACAAAAGAAGAGAAGAAACAGAAACATCAACAAAAACTGGTATGTACATACTAAAATCGGAAATTGAGCAATATATATATGGAAATAAGGATATCAATTATAAATGCTTCCCATAGAAGAGGAAAGTACTACCCATAGGATCATAAAAGAAAAGAACATTCATATCATGATGAAAGAAAAATATAAGTTCAAAGCATCCATGTGTTTCACCTGTGACAAAACTAGAATAATATATTATGTTGGTAGGAAATACACATCTACCAAAAATGTAGAGCGAGTAGGGTCTTGTATACATCTTCTCTATAATAAGGTAGTGGCAGGGTCTGTCAACATCTACCTAGCAGGATTTTTTACATCTGCCAATTTATATAAAAATATGCAGAGATTTTCACATCTTCATTCATATGTGGGAATTTTCACATCTACATAAATTCACATTCAACATTATACTAGTAGTCACCACATGATGCATAACAAGGATAAATAAGAGATATGAAATAAAAAATATCCAACAAAGTGTGATACATATACATCCACTAGAATGGTGGGAAAAGAAGCAAAAAATATCCACTATAAGATGGGCATAAACATCCACATCAATGCGGGCACAAAGCACAAGATAAGAGTCCAAGAGAATATACAAGGTCACAATAATAATCTAGTTCATAAGAACCATGATATCAAAAGAATAGAGCATTGTGTAGGATAATGTCCATAGGACCAAGAGTAAGACAAAAATATGTTAATTTCCCAACATAGAGGAATAGGGGATACATCATACATTTAGAGAGAAGAATTAGAAACTACTCAATATAGAAATAATGTGGGATGCAATCATACCTCAATTTCAGAGTCTATACAGTCCAAACTCCAACCTAAGTCCAAGCCTAGGCCTCCAAACAACCTCTAGAGAAGGTGGACATGTCCAATAAGTAAGGTTACCAAGCTTAGAGAGGTTGATTTCTCCAACAAATCTCCTATCTTGAGCAAGAAGCACCTTCTCCACTTTTGAGGTGAAAAACCTTAACAAAATAACATGGAGATGAGATTTTTATGGGTTATAGGTGGGGTTTCACCATGGAATACCATGGCTTCGACCTATAAGAAGGTTGAAGGAAGAGGAAGATCAGGAAAAATGAATAATAAAGAGGAAAAATCACTTGTCTTGGTAAAAAACCATAGAAGAGGACCTTGGAAACCCTAGGTAGGGCTGGATGGAACTCTAGGAGACCTTTTTCTCAATAAGGGGATCATATTCTTCCTTGGACCACCTAGTTCCATATAAAAATAGAGAAAGATAGGTACTCTAATCTAGAGGAAATATGGAGTTCGAATTGAAGCTAGGAAGGGGTATATATAGCTTCATGGATAAGGAGGGGGTCAAGCATGAGGTGTACATGGAGTTTTCCATGTGTCATTAGTCTAGAGATTCTATGTCCATGCAGCACCTCCCTCAGTTACTACCCACACTTTCACTCTTTTATCCATATCCTTATCCTTCTTTATCTTTATCCTTATCTTGACCTTTATCCTTATCCTTATCTTTATCTTTATCCTTATCTTGACCTTTATCCTTATCCTTATCTTCATCCTTATCCATAAAGAGAAATACTTCCAAGCCAAGTATAACTAGAAGCCACAAAGCCCAACAAATTTGAGAATGATAAGGGAACCTATAAGGATCATAATGCTTGTGACAATTTACAAATAAAGCCTCCCAATTGGGTAAATTGCAACATAACTTTATCCACAAGTTATCTTTGATGTTTTGAATATGAATTTGCCATGATTTCCATATTTTGAAGTTATATAATCACATTATTCATTACTTATGCCTTTTACTCATTCTCCCTCCTAAACTTATCCTAATATTTCAAGGTAGTCCAAATTAGATGAAATTTGACATGTAGGCTAATTTTGATATGTAGATTTTGAATTTGAAGTTTGTTTCTACTTTTGAGACTTCTTTTTATGAGATATATCATATGGACCATTAGCAACCAATTATCTAAATTATTCATCCAATTCAGTTTCTTATCTTCATATTACCACCAAAATGAGTTATGTGGCATATTTTATGTATCCATTATAAACCTATGATTAATGTAGAACATTAGGTTACATTAAGGTGATCTATACATGCATTAGCTCATTGGGATTATACTAAACATATATTTAGGTCTAACCTTCAACCTTATTTGTCTAAGTCCAAAGCATCAACTTCCTAGGTTGGGTCTGAGATCTAGTATGTTACATCAGTTACATAGTCTAAGGAGCCATTGAATCCACATTCCAAGGATACACTACATCATTATGATTTCATACAAGAAAACTCACATAGAGGAGATGTAAAAATTTATAGAGTACCAACTAAAACCAATGATATGATCACTTGATCAAATCATGTCCACAGTAGAAGCATGATGGTCATGTTAGATCACTAATAATAATATTTCTAAGCAATTGTCTCTAGTACAAGTGGGAGACTGTTGATTGTATGCCTTGAGATCCTTCATGTGATGATTGTAATGAGATACATTGTAAATGATTTGATTATTACTTAAAGCAAATTCATATTATTAAGTTTGTTTTAGTATTGAGACGATCAAACACAACAACTTCCTAAGAATGAATTGACATAATGGCATATAGTTTGGGTTGAAGACCTCAACATAAGATATATGTATACTTAGAGTATTCATTCTTTTTATGTCCCTAGTTAGATATTATTTTGGATATTGTAGGACAATAATAACAAATAAGACTAGTGTGTTTGTTGATTGATGACTACATTTCTGTAGTCAAGATATTGGATTTTAAGCCAGACACGTGTACTTATTAGAGAGCAAGTTGTATTGGACAAACCTACCTTGACAAAATGGAAGACATGTCATGAATGCTACATTCATGTCTGGATCAGCCAAAGGCCATTTCGGTTTTTGTAGGTTGTGCAATTTCTAGAATTATTACAAAAATTCAAGTTCTTCCAATCCTTTCCACTCCCGCAAATTAATCCTGCATTGAATAACAACTGGGAACCATGACCCTGGTCTCTACTATAAATATAGGGGTACTGGGGGCTTTCCAAAGTTCAACATAGATAATTGAGAATCAGTTCCTCTGACAACAATTGTCCTCCTTGGTTTTGGTAACCACGAGAGCCCAGGCAAGTCCTACCTGACTAGGGAGGGATAGTTAAGGGATAGAACAACTGAGAGTTGTCATTGTGGGAGAGCAAGTCAGTGACTAATACATCGAAGGAGAGGGACAACTTCTTCCTGATAATTCTAGTAGGATGACAGGAGTCCTAGGTGGTCCATGTGGACTACTGTAGAGGCGGGAAGCTATTGTTTTCTACTTGGAGGACAACATCAACCAGCAGTCCATGACAAGAGGAGCTTCTGAAGAAGACGACATTCATGGGTACAATCCATGGTGCAGACCAGGAGACGTAGCAGTCAGGCAAATCTCACTACAAATAGGATTTAGAGTTATACATCTACAACGATGAGGATTGTCTATGGACTTTCTCGCAGACCAGGTTTATCCCATAAACCATCCTTCTCGCATTTTCATTATTGACGTGATCTACTAATTATGGGAATATGGTAGATAAAATTCAAAATTCTGCTACCTGCTCTGTACTATATTTTCCTACAGTGATATCAGAGCCAACATCAATTTAATATATTATCGGATAACTGATATAATTGGATTTTAGTTTTTTCGTTCTATTATTCCATGCGATGTGAATAATATCTTGTCAAATCCAAACACCATGATAATCCCAAACTATATATATATATATATATATATATATATATATATATATATATGCAATTTACACATGTTGCGTGATGGTGGATGTGTAGCATGGCTATGGCCAATAACCCCTATCTGTGCATGGATGTATGTCGTTGGTTTATCCATATATCTCAATCTATGTACCGATCCTCTATCTCATTTTCCTATGTAATGTTAATTCTTTCCTACCCTTTCTGCCCTCAAATGTAACTTGAGGTTTCCCTATAATTATGTAAAAGTAGTATAGTTTACTTTCCTATTTTGATGAAGATAAAGGACCTTGAAGGACATGGTGGATAAGCCGGACCGATCACCTGGTGGACCCAACCAATTCACTGGAGGAGCCAGCCGATGGTGGACAGAAGGACCACACGTCCAGTGAGATGACCTAATAACCAGCCATGGGCGATCCCATCGGTTCAAGGGTAGAACTGATCAAACTAGATTGGCAAGCGTGAACCTTCATCAACAACAATTTTCTATATTTGTTGCAGACCTAGATGATCATAATTCCTTGTGGTTCCAAGTGATTACATTAGGATTGACAATAACCATCACTTTTGTTTGTTGCATGTTCTTCATTGTGGGATATAACATGTATAATACATCATATATATGTGGTAATTGGATAAAGTGTATCTATCTACTTATAAATACAAACTCCCTCAAATAAAATATCAAGTCTTAGATGCTTTCTAAAAATGACACACATGAAAATCTTGATCGACCAAGCGTAGGTGACGCCAAAGCGTGGTACGCCGTCTATCTTGTAGAAGTGTGATGGTAATGATGTAGGTGCCGCCAAAGCGGGTTACATCATTATCATGTCGGTTTTTGGGTCAGGCTTAATTGGTAATTCTTAGAGCGTCTAAGACTAGAAGAATGCAGATAATTATGGCAAGGAGTTGCACATATCATCTATCCAATAGCTACATATGATGCAATTGGCATGATGGCCTACCTAAATAGTGAAGTTGTGGGTGGTCAGACAAAACTGAATCATGACTTGATGAAATATGGATCTTGGCCCACTAGAATATTGTATGCTAAAATATTCTGAATTGATATTGAGGGCTATCAATTCAAATAAAATAGTGAGAGCAGTAATAATTAAAGACCTAATTAATATCATCAAAATTTTCAAATCAAATTAAATATAAAATGGTTTTTGACAAATGCAAATTTCTCTTATAGAATCAATGACGAGCAAATCCGATTTGTGATGGGTCCCGAAGTAGGACAAACTTGATGGGAGAAATTTCCATGACTGGTTTTGGACTTTGAGAAGGGTTCTCAATGAATAGTGCAAACTCTACGTCCTTGACAAACTAGTGCCTGAAATACCTCCTCTTGATGCACCTAGGGCACAAGTGGATGCTTACTGGAAGCATGGCAGTGATGCCTTAGAGATAAAGTACCTTATGCTAAGCTACATGAACTATGAGTTACATGAGCAATCTGAGGCCATGAGTGTTCTTGAGATGGTGACACATCTTAGGAAGGTAACACTTGGTCTTGATAGGGAATAAATGAACACTATTTTAAAGGTGCTACTTGAGTCAAAACTGACAGAGGGGACCTCAGTAGAAGAGCATGTGCTCAATATGATTAGACATGCATATCACCTTAAAGAGCACCTTGAGCCAAGAGTTGGCTACTGATATGATTCTAAAGGCTATGCCAGAACCATATAGTCATTTTTTGCATGCCAACATGTGAGGGCTGGACATATGTCAGAACTACTTTCCATGTTGATTCGTGCCAAAGAAAAAGTGAAGAAGGACAAGCCCGTAATGGTGATCAATGGGGCTGAGTCCAAGGATCAAAGCAAGATCGAGAAGAGTTATGTATTCAAGCCTAAGTCTAATTCTTCAACACTCAAGATAAGGAGAAAGAAAAGTACAAAAGGAACTCATCCTTTGTACTTGAAGGATTTCAAGAAGTAGAAGATGGGGATGGTGATATCCACTTTAGGTATATACGTTATTGAGATAAATATATCTACTTCATCATCTTGGGTATTAGATACCAGATGTGGTTCTCACATATGTTCTCATATGTAGGATCTGAAAGGAAGTAGGCCTTTAGAAAAAGGTGAGGTGGAACTGTGAGTTCCTAATGGTGCAAGAGTTGTGGCCATAGAAGTTAGAACCTATAGTATATCTCTCCCTATGGGGCTTGTAATAGAGTTAAAGAACTGCTATTATGTACCTATTATAAATAGAAACATCATTTTTTGTATCTTGTTTGGACAATGATGCATTTGAATTCCATATTAAAAGTAATCGATGATCTATTTCAAAATATGGGATCTTTTATGGTAGTGCCCCTTTGTTTAATGGTATTTACTTGTTAGATCTAAAGACATATGTATATAAAGTTAATACCAAAAAACTAAAAAATCAACAAATTAAAAAAAAGTACTTTTGGCATTGCCTTCTAGGGAACATAAATGAGAATCACATATTTAGACTGCATAAAGATGGTTATCTGAACTCTTTTCATTTCAAATCATTGGAGACATGTGAATCTTTGTTGGGCAAGATGGCTAAGACCCCTTTCACCAGAAACAATGAAAGGGCTAGTGATCTGTTAGGACTCATTCATACCGATGTATGTGGACCTTTTAGAACTTATTCTAGAGGTGGGTTCAAGTACTTCATTACCTTCACTGATGACTTCAATAGGTATGGACATGCTTCTTGTTGAAACATAAGTCAGAAGCTCTTGAAAAGTTCAAGGAGTTTATGAATGAAGTACATAACCAACTTGGTAAAAGTGTTAAGGCACTTCATTCTGACTGAGGTGGAGAATACTTAAGCCAGGAGTTTGAGAACCTTCTTAGAGCCCATGGGATTGTATGCCAATGGACTCTACCTGGATCACCTCAGCATAATGGTGTATCAGAAAGAAGGTATCACACATTACTAGATATAGTGCGATCAATGATGATTTTATACGAGCTTCCAACTACCTTCTGGGGGTATTCTCTACAAACCACCACGTTTACACTAAATGGAGTATCATCAAAATTGGTTCAAAAGACACCATATGAGATATGGATTGGGAAGCATCCCAATATGTCTTTTAAGAGGATTTGGGGATGTGAAGCTTATGTTAGCAAGATGCTTCTTGAGAAGCGTGGTCCTAAATCTGATAAATGTTATTTTGTTGGATATCCTAAGGAAACTAAAGGATATTATGTTTACTCCTTATCTGACAGGAAAGTGTTTATTTCCAAAGATGTTGTATTCCTAGAAAAGGAATTTATTTTCAAAGGAACCAGTGGGACACAAGTAGAACTCGAAGAGGTTCGAGACCAACAAGATAACATTTAACCAGTAGATGAACAAGAGGATCCTAAAGACTCACAAATTGTTGTGGAATCTCAAATTCCTCAAGTAACACAGGAACCTCATAGATCTAATAGGACATGCCTTGAACCTAAAATATTTGAATATTTTGTCACTCACGAAGGTAGTGAATTGGTCATAGATGATGAGGCAATAACCTATGAAGATGCTATAGAGGGAGAAGAGTCCGAGAAATGGCTTGAGGAAATGAGATCTGAGATGGAATCCATGTATACCAACAAAGTATGGACTTTGGTTTGAAGGGGTAAAACCCATAGGGTGAAAGTGGGTATTCAAGAAGTAGACCAACATGGATGGAAAAGTTCAAATCTATAAGGGCAGATTGGTTGCAAAGGGTTTCAGATAAGTTTAAAATGTTGACTATGACAAAACTTTGTCTCCAGTGGCCTTTGTTAAATCCATCAGGATCATGCTTGCAATTTCAGCTTATCATGACTATGAGATTTGGCAAATGGATGTTAAAACTGTGTTCCTTAATGGTAACCTTGTTGAGGATGTGTATATGACACAACTTGAGGGGTTTATAGATCCAATGTTTTCTGATAGAGACTGTAAGCTACAAAGCTCAATCTAAGGATTGAAGCAAGCATCTCGAAGATGGAATCTTCTTTTTGATGAGACAGTCAAAGGGTTTGGCGTTGCTCAAAATGAAGATGAACCTTATGTTTACAAGAAGGTTAGTGGTAGCATAGTGACATTCCTCATATTGCATGTAGATGACATACTATTGATGGGGAATGACATCCCTACTTTACAAAAGGTAAATGCATGGCTTGGAAATACGTTCTCTATGAAGGACTTGGGAGAAGCATCCTACATCATGGGGATAAAGTTCTACAGAGATAGATCTAGAAGACTTCTCAAACTAAGTCAGAGCACATACATTGACAAAATGTTGAAGCGGTTCAACATGGATAACTCAAAGAGAGGAAAACTTCCTGCACGCCATGGTGTCCTCATCTCTAGAGCTCAATGTCCTTGTTATTGTGAAGAAAGGGAACACATGAGTGAGATTCCATATGCCTCAACAATTGGATCAATCATGTATGCAATGGTGTGTACCTATCCAGACGTCTTGTATGATTTGAGCATGACGAGCAGATATCAGTCAGATCTAGGTGATGCTCACTGGATAGCCGTGAAGAACATCCTCAAGTACTTGAGAAGGACTAAGGATCAGTTCTTTGTCTATGGTGAAGAGGAATAATTTGTTGTAAAGGGTTACACTGATGCTAGCTTCCAGAGTGATCAAGATGATTAAACTCACAATCGAGATTCTTGTTCTGCTTTAATAGTGGATCTATGAGCTGGAAGAGTTCCAAGCTAGAAATAGTTTCCAGTTTACAACAAAGGTCAAGTATATTGATGCATCCAGTACAGCGAAGGAGGCTGTATGGATCAAGAAGTTCATCATTGAACTTGGGGTTGTTCCAGCATCAACAATGCAAACGAGCTATATTGTGACAACAATGGAGCTATTACACATGCTAAGGAACCTAGATCACATCGGCACTCAAAACATATACAAAGGTGGTTCCATCTCATACAAGAGATCATATAGTGTGGAGATGCAAAGATTTGCATAGTACCAACTGAAAGCAACATTGCCAGATCCCTTGATGAAAGCACTTTCACAGTAGAAGCATGATGGACATGTAAGGTCACATGGAATGAGATTCATGGATGATTGCCTCTAAGTGCAAGTGGGAGTATATTGGTTATTTATTCCCATGAGCCAATCATGTGATGATTGTGATGGCATTTCTTATAAAAATGATTTGATTATAAATAAGGGCAAGCTTCCAATTTATTCTATTTAATTCAGTTATGAGATGAGGATGTAACATTATAAATATCTATAGAATAATATTACTCAATGGCATATGTCTTCAAGTATTGGTGTTATTAAAAAGAGATCATATGGATGTTAAGAGTACATATATATATTCTGATTATGTTCCTGATCAGTTATTATTGTGGAAGGTTGATGGACAACAATAATACATAAGATCAGAGTGTGGGTTGGTTGATGATGTAATCTTGTGAGTCATGATATGTCTCTATCAAACCAAGCACACAGATACACATTAGAGAATATTGTATTAGACAGACCCACAGTGAGACTAACACATGGAATCTATCTCTATGGAAGTCATAGTCAGCTCTCACAGTGATGGTGGTGGATGTCATTCTTAGACCTGAAATCACTGCAATCAACACATGTCGTTGGGTATACTTTGACATCATCAAACACAATCCTAAAACATGGGTTGTTATAATGGTGATGATTGGGTGGCTTTGACACATGGGGATTGATTATGAGTGATAGACTTGTGATGTCATAAGCTGTTATGGACACTCACTGCCAATGTAATATGGGACCTATAGGGTCACACACATAGATATTGACCTAAAAGAGGAGTTCAAATCTCGAATGACAATTGAATTAAGTTTTAAAGTATTTAGGCATTTGATTTAGGCAACAAACAAGCTGACAATGCTACCAAACACCCATCTTAAGTGTTGAGACGACCGTCTGGAAGTGTAAAACGACTGTCTTAAGCATCGAGAGGGGTGTCTAGGTGTCAGTCCATTTGTGATTTGAATTTGGCTCAGGATCAAACTAACCCAGACAAATGGGCATGACTGAGGTCACCAGATGACCTTCTGGGTGAACCGATATGACCGTCTTGCATGGGCGAGATGGTCCAACTCAGTTGGGGAAGGTTCTAGTTGTTTTCCTATCTGTATCGCTTGAGCAATACTTGCTACATAAGGAAATCAAAGTTTAACATTGATGGCAATTGATTTTCCAAATTCGTGTAAAATTGGGAACCACAAAATGACCATCTCATGTGCGAGACAACCATCTGTCTCAGACAAATGACCATTTCAACTATCGCAGGTCGTGCAATTTCCAAAATTGTTGCAAAAAGTTGTGTTCTTCTGGTCCTTTCCCTCTCCCACATATTAATCCTACATCGGATAGCAACTGGGAACCTTGACCCTAGCCTCTACTATAAATAGAGGGGTATTGGGGGCTTCCCAAAGTACAACATAGACAATTGAGAATTAGTTCCTCTAACAAGTGTTGTCCTCTCTAGTTGTGGTAACCACAAGAGCCTAGGCAAGTCCTACCCGATTGGGGAGGCATAGCCAAGGGAGATAGCAATTGAGAGTTGTCATTATGGGAGAGCAAGTTATTGACTAGTACACCGACAAAGAGGGACAACTTCTTCTTGATTGTTCTATCAAGATGACAGGAGTTCTAGGAGGTTCGTTTGGATTACCATAGGGGTGGGAATTCATTGTTTGCCTCTTGGATGACAACATCAACTAGCAATTTGTGACAAGAGGAGTTGCTAAAGAAGACAACATTTGTGGCTTCAGTCTGTGGTGCAGACTAGGAGGTGTAGTAGTCATACGAGTCCCAATACAACTAGGATTTAGAGTCGCACATCTTGAATGAGGAGGATTTTCGTTGGACTTTCTCCAGGACAAGGTATATCCCATAAACATCCTTCATGCATTACAGTTTTTAATGTGATCTTCTAATTATGGGGATATGGTAGATAAAATTTTAATTTTTTTGCCTGCTTTATACCATATTTCCCTACATGTATGTGATTACGGTGAAATGAAAATGTCCAAATGATGTAGTAATATTAATTTCAACCTATCATTTCCCTTGCATTGTATTCTTTTAATTTAGTAAATAGTCTATAATCACTCTCAACAAATTGGTTTAAAATATTGTTCTTAATGGTGGTTTCCATAGGTGATTTATTAAAAGCATTGTATTTTGAGTTTGACCCTTTGCTATAATATAGTTGATCCATCCTCTTTCTGTGTTAGTAAGTTGTGATTGTAATAAAAGTTTTAAAACCAAGGATAATTCTTTTTAGAGAATTTGTGTTTGCAATAAAGTCACATCACATTTTTGCACTATTCTTGGGGATAATGAATTATCCTTAGAACACCATTCTTTTACCAATTAGGTTTTTATTTTCCAATTTATATTCATTTGTATATACTTGAATTTGTGCTTAATTTTTGACATTGTCAATTCTCTTTAGGTACCAAAGGTGCATGCATCACTCCCAAACCATTAACTCCACAACTTTTGAGTGTGATTCTTAGATAGACAAAACCTATCACTGCATGAGTCGATAGAAAAGGATGGATGAGGAAGAGATCAACCACAATGTGGACCTTGTTCTTAGAGAAAAATAGAGGCTCTTGTCTAAGAAACAAGAGCAACTTTTGCCATAGAGATTAGAGTCGGGGAGGGTACCACCCTTAAAGAAGAATGAAAGAAGTAGGTTGAGGACTTCATCTCTAAGGCTAGTGATGCACATCATTCAGTGGTGTCTCTGCAATTGCTGCCCATCAATCTGAGACCCACAGAATGCAACATGCACGCTATAAATTCACACATTAGCTAGAAATAGAGGAGATAGTTTCCGAGATTACTTAAAATAGTTTGCTAACCTTTGTGCCTTGAACAAACAAATCAATGTATCTGGTGATTCCCTCTAAGTTTGACGATTCAAGTACTCCTTGACAGATAAGGTGAGGAGCTAGTATAATTCCATGGAGGAAGACAACTTCACAACATGGGAGGGTTTCAAATCCAAGTTTATGGAGAAGTATTACCGTGCATCCCTCACCTACTAGATCAGGGACCAAATTTGTTAGCTCTCCTTGGTCCTAGGAGAATTCCTCAATGAAGCTAGGGAGAAGTTCAAATATCCTCTTCACAACTTCCCATAGCACGACATCTCATAGTTTCAATATAAAAAGACCTTTTATAGAGGTGTTGACAATGATACCATGGAGTTCCCAGATTCCTCATCTAGAGGAAATTTCATACTCTAGAACATTGTCAGCGCGTGGGAGGTCATAAAAAATTGTTTTGAGAATAAACCATAATCCCTTTCTAGCCAAGGACAAGGAGGTTTCCTCAAGGTAGACAAAGATAAATATAGTTGGGAATTTAAATCTATAGAGGAATCTCACATAAATCTATCCTGGTAGCAAGATAGCCTCGAGTCTTCTTTCAGGATCATGGAAGAAAAGGACAACCACAACAATTGTAGCAACAAGTGGAGTTTTCATACCTTTCTTGTGAGGATTTCAAGGGCCATGATCACTCCATTATCAATTTCTAGGTCTTTTATGACGTGATGATGAACAATGTCCAATTGGAAGAGGACAAGAAGCAGATGTAGAACCTGAACTCAATCCACAACATTCCATGCCAAGGCTACTATAACCCAAACCAATCTAGAAACTATCCCAATTTCCAGTATGGAAATCCATTAGGAGTGGAGAATGCATCACAATTGTGACCAGACCAAGCAAACAACCAAGGTTGTGGTCCTTCCAGGTTGCAATACAATCAACACAAAAATTTAAGGAACCAAGGCAATTACTAGGATAATTTCTAGAACCATGTATAGAATGAAGGAAAGGAAATTCAGAATCTACACCCAGTGCCATATATTCTACAACCCATTCCTTCTCCCACAAATAACAAGTTTTTATCCATCGAGAATTCTTCAATATTAACAATCCATGATTTTCAACCAACAAATTATGCTTTCCAATCAACAACATAGTTAGTTTAGTTATCTGAATCTCAACACCCTCATGTAGGTTCCTTTTCTAAGTAGCCTAAAAATAATCTCAAGCATCTTGAGTAGCTAAAGGTTATTTTCACATGTTTGGGCAACATGTATGCTCCTCTTCCAATGAAACTAGACATTGTTCCTATTGACTTTTATGATTATGATGTTGTTATGGTTGAAAAGAAACATGGATAAGATGTAATTGCTGATGTGGATGTAGGTAAAACTACTAGTGTTGGAAAGCTACAATGTAATTCTATTGAGCCCATCTTTCCAGTTTACAATCCAAGGCCTCCCTATCAAGCATGTCACAAGAAAAATAGGAAGACACTAGATTTATGATATTCAAGGAAGCTATGAAGAAGCTTCATGTTGGCATCTCCTTCTTGGATGTCCTTTCTGAAATTCCAATATGGTCTAGGTACCTAAAACTTTGTTGACTAGGAAATACACCACTGAGGAGTATGAGACAATAAAATTAGCAAGAACAACATATGATATCATCCTAAAAAAATGTCTAAGAAGCAAAATAATCTAGGTTTCTTTGGGATTGGTTGCTACCTTGGTGATAATACTTCTAGAAATGGGCTTAAAATTTAGCTTCTAGAATATATATCATTCTATACAACTTATACTAGAGATTGGGATTCATTGAGATGATCCCTAGGGCCATGACTTTTCATCCAGACGATTCCTCCTTGATGAAGTAAATAGTTATCATAGAGGGTGTTACAGTGAAAGTTGGCAAGGATGGCTATGTTCCTTCCATCCTTGTGATGATAAAAATTAAGGAGGATCTCTAGTATCCTATTCTCTTTGGTCACCCATTCCTTGCAACATCCTGAGCCTTGATTTATGTAGAGGCGGGAACCATTCTTCTAAGGCTAGGAAGAGACACACTTGAATTCCTAGTTTTGGAAAGCATGAAGGGACATTTGCAAGATATCTTAGGTTAGACCATATAGTGAAGTGACTAAATGCCCTTTGCAAATAGGTATAACATACTGAATCTTGGAACCTACCCTAGAAGTTTGACCTTTTAGGCTTAGCCAAACAAGGTTGGGGTTAGACCTAAAATATGTTTGGTATAAAATTTATGAGCTAATGCATTACAAATCATCTTAATGTAACCTAATGTTCTCACATAAGTCTTCCCGGGTCATCTCATTGGTGTCTCGGGTTCTTGAGATGCCATTCCACCAAATACGAGCTGGGCCATCCAAGACACAGGCCGCAAAGCGTACCTTCTGGTGAGGAGGGCACGCCATGCCATCAAAGGTGTGTTACAGGGCTAGCACCCAATCATTGGCCTAGTCCACCATATTGGTCTCGTTCTCTCCTTTGAAAGATGGAGGCTGCATCTTTACGAGGTCTGTCCAGTTGAATTCCTTGGGCTTACTATAGGAAGTCATAGCAGTAGAAAGTTGTCCCACCAAGGTAGATGAGAGGAGTTGACCTAGCATTGTCAACTCTTATTCAGGGGACATCATTGGTGGAGGCGGGATGACATGGGTTTTAGGGTTGGAGTTGTTAGAGTAGTCTCCAAATTGGTTTCCTCTCCTAAAAGACAAGGTTTATAGTGTGAGATTTTTAAGGATTTTTGGATAGAAAGAGATGAGGCTACTATTTCCTATAGGCATGCTATTTCGGGTATTTTGTATCAGATCAGGATAGGACAGGTCATATGAGCTCGAGAGTCCCTGTAAACCAAGCTAGTGGCACAGAAGAAAATATTGCCAGCCCCCAAGCTCTGACCTTTTCTAGACACCATAACTTTCAAATCTGTGCCCTAGTAGCTACCCTATAGGCTCTAATACCATGTTGTAAAGATGAGAGATCACCTCCTTACTAAAATCTAATAGAAAATATACACATCCATCTTTTTATAAAAACTTGAAGATGAAGGATGATAGTATAATAATTCCAATGAAATAAGCATGGACCAAATACAAATTAATGTCAATAGAAGCAACAAAATGTAATAAAAACCTATGCTAATACATTGCTTTATTTTTGAAATAAAAACTGAAATACTACTAGATCTAGCAATAGTAACCTAGTCATCTTCGGGATAATCTCACACTTGGTCAGCTACACCACGAGAAGGTCCTACCTCTCTTCCTGGCTCTGGGTGGTTGGGGTCACCCAGCAAAAAGGAGATAAAAGTATGTGTCAATTTTAGGTAAATGACATTTCAATAGTTTAATGTATGACAAAATAAAGGTTCACTAACTACGAGATATCAATAGTATGAGGAAAGTATATCAAATAAAAAATTCTACTAAGTAGAACAATAATAAATTTCATGTATGATTAAATTCGACTAAATTATACTAACATAGGGTTGAGGCACCTACCGGACCTAAACCTATGGGTGAGGGAGAGTAACACATTCCCAAACACCCTAATATTTTATAAATTGGGGAGAGCGGTCACATTCCCCTTGGCTCATGCCCAAAACTATGGGTGGTTTGTACTCATGTACACTATATTAGTTAATTAGTCATTTTCATCATCATGCTAAAGTAATTCAATGGCAGATAGAATAAGTTTATCAACATTTGTAAGTGGGGTCCAAGACCCTTAAATCATTTATTGAAGAATTGCAAGAATGAATAAAATAGGTTCACGCCTCATTTGGAATTTACGTGTGGATAAATAAACCCCAACTTTAAGGTTAGAATGCACATACCTCACTTGAGTTATCATAGGTTTGTCTTTTCTTCAATTATTGATGTCCAAGATCCTTAATCCTAAATTCAAGTATTTTATCACAAGGATTAGGGTATGATGAAATTTTAGGGTTGAAACCCTAATTTTATACCTTTAAGACAAAACTTTGAATTTGGGTTTGAAAACTAGACCAAACGATTGGTGATATTTTTCTAACTAAGAAGACATATTTATTTAATTATTTTAACGTTAAATTGAATTAGTTATCAAGTTTTAGAACATTTTATATAATTAAAATGGTATTCAAGATACAAATCAAAAAGGAATTAGAATCAGAACTCAAAAACCATAAAATCAGATTCCTCATGAAAAATCCTTTCCAACGGGTTTTTATTTTTTTCTAATAAAGCGTCGATTTATAACGAATTAAACAAAACCGACCAATAAGAATTTAGGAAAATGCCACATGGGCAATAAATCTTGTGAGAAACACTATGAAGGGAACTGGGACCCATGTGAGCTGGCCTAATCTCTCGCGGCCAGGTCATGGGTAAGTTGTTTTCTTGACTTCGGTCAGTGAGGATTAAAACAAGGCAAATGTACTGTTATGCCCCTGGGGCAATACACAAGATAAGAAGGAAATGAGGGGTGGTTTTAGGACATTTCACCCTGGGGATTCATCCCCTCGCATGAGCTAGCCATGGCACCGAGCTCTGTTCAAGCAGCAAGCTTGAAATTTGGGAAAAAGTGCAAACCAAGATGAACAAGCAAACTAATAGGCTAGAATTGAAGAAGAGGAGCTAACGAACTGACTTGGGCTGTGAATTTCCTTGTTAGTCTCACCTACAAGTCGAGGGAGATACTGCTAGGTTAGGGGGAACTTGAGCAGCAGGTGGAGGTGGGAATGATCTCTGGTCGAATTGGGGGTGGAGGATGATCGTTGGTGCTTTGGCAAAGCTCGGGGTGTGAATATTTATGAGTGAGATGGTGTTTCTTAGCCTAGGCTAGTTGGGGGTGAGAGGGCTCAGGAAGGCCAAAGTGGCATTTCGTTATTTGGGGGAGGTAGCCGGTGAGTGAATGCTTGAATTAAACGGAAACACTAGTACAAATAACACCTTTCATGTCAGTTAACTAAGACCTTTATCGTCGATTTTGAAGAAAAACCCAAGTGGGTGACACTAAAAGTATACTCCTTCAGTGTCGGTTATGTAATCGATGACACAAAGCCATTCCCAATTACAACCCAAAAGTGCCAGCAGTCAGACGAACAATAGGCGTCAATTTATAGCAAACAACCGACACAATTTAGAATTGTTTTCGGTTGTTGGTTTTTAACCGATGCTGATGTTTTTTTTCTTATCATATCGCATGCCTACTGTTCAACTGGTCAGTAGGATGCAGAACCAACAGTTCAGTTCTGAACTGTAGGTTTACAACATCCTTTGATTTCATCCAACAACAGGCCACAAACCTACAAATATTAACAAAAATGTACAATCATATATATCATATATATGGATCATGTGATTCACACACATGTATAAGCACATTTAATTTCAAATATGAATCACTTGCACATGTAGAAACCTATAGTTCCATTTCATTCCTCCATTTCATATTCACACACATTTAGCAACCTACAGTTCCATTCATTCATTTCATCTCTTTTCATATTCACACAAAGAAACACTTATTCCTTCCCTATTCAGAAACACATATAGATAAGACAATTCAAAAAAATTCATTTAGACATAGTCTTCCAAAGTTTAACATGTTATCAAAATACTAATTATGACAACAAAGTTTAGAAATAACATGACAATAACTAAACAAGGGGCTTTTTGTATACCCCTAAACATGTGCATCAGACGAGAAAGTAAATTTGTTTCTTGGACCTACTTTTTTTATGTTGTTGTGTTGCGGAGCTTGTCATTGTTAGATGAATCTGAACTGATGGTGATAGGGAAATGGAAGGTACCAATAATAGGAATAGAAGGGAAATCAGGTGTGCTCTCCTCATCGAATGAGTCCAAATATGTGCTATCCCCTGTCGAGTACTCAAATCAGACCAGATGATCAGGCATCTCATTGTTGATGTTGGTTATCCAAACCTTGATGGTATTATGGCCAACCGGATGAAGAAAAAGCATGTCACTACGATCCAATAGCATCTTCCTAACCCACTCACACCAACTGGATGTGGATACAAGATTTCCATCAACATCATACTTAACCTCGACAATAGATGTTGAAGTTCCAAAATTTAGGGTCACTTCACCAGCCCTGTAGCGTCTTCCGTTTAGATAAAACCAACATTTAGGTATAATGAGTTGTGCTAATGAACGATTGTATAGAATGATGTCCAACTATTCTTCAATAGGGAATAGTAACATTGGGGTAGAGCCCAAGCCATTATGCCTACAATAATGTAAAATGTTTACAAAAAGTAATATAAATGTAAGTACTAACAACATAGAACAACATGGGTTATTTCATATTCATGACGGAGAAATAATTGATGATGATGATGATGATGAAGATGATGATGATGATGATGATGATCATGATGATGATGATGATCATGATGATCATGATGATGGATGATGATGATGATGATGATGATTGAGGATGATGATGATGATGGATAATGATGATGGTGATGAGGATGATGATGATGAGGATAATGATAAAGGGAACTCATCATCCTCATCTTCTTGATCATCATCATCATCATCCGGATCATCCTCATTATCCTCATCATTATCCTCATCATCATCCTCATCATCATCATCACATGAGGATGATGATGATGGATGATTGATGATGATGATGATAATAATGATGATGATGATGATGATGATGATGATGATGAAGATGATTATGATGATGATGATGATGATGAGGATGATGATGAGGATGATTATGATTGATGATGATAATGGATGGGGATGATGATGATGATGATGATCATCCTCGTCCTCATCTTCATCGTCGTCATCATCATCATCATCATCATCATCATCATCATCATCATCATCATCATCATCATCATCATCATCATCATCATCATCATCATCATCATCATCATCATCACCATCATCATCATCATCATTGTAACGTCCCTGGATTTTCACCTTCTCAAAACCCCATGGAGATGAGAAGACAAAATCCGAAAACATTAAGCAATTGTATCAAAGTGCGTTGCGGAAGCAATATATACATACATGATCGTTCAACATAACAAACACCATAACATTCTCAACATTCAACATGTATATTATTATAAATTACATTTACATCTTGAATAGAAAATTTTACCCAAGTCTAAACATGTATGCTAGCAGGATCTACACAATAGGTACAACCTGGACAACTGCTCACTTCCAGTCTTTTATCTCACGCTAGCTCTGAACCTAAAACATACGTGAAACAACGAATCAACACACAAGGTGTTGTGTACATGGGTAGAAAAATACATACTAATATTTTTGCATAATTGAAATAACTTGAGAAAGAAAGAGTAAAGGAAAACATTGTTTAAAGCAATAATCAGGTAAACACATATTTTTAGATGTCTTTTGATGCGTTTGTACTATTAAGTGGTGTCGCACTTCATTTTTCCCCACCCCTTGGGCTATGGGGACTGAGTCCCGACCTTATATTTAGAGGAGAGAGAGAGATGTCGCACTTCATTTTTCCCCACCCCTTGGGCTATGGGGACCGAGTGCCGACCTTATATTTAGAGGAAGAGAGAGAGGATTGAGGGAGAGAGAGAGAGCATATATCCACTTAGTAGCTACAAACCATCTATACTCTTTGTTGTTCTTATTGACATGGCGAAGATACTACAATCATAGTACATCCAGGCAATATTCTCAAATAAAGACAAGAAATACATCATAGCTATCGCACACAAGAAAACTAGTCATATACTTAGATAAAACCCACATACCTGAGTTCAAAGATTCATAGATATCTTAATCAGGCTCTAGACATCTAATCTAGACTGCTTTCTCTTCTAAACTGATGTCACTCCCTTTCACTTAGGTTACATGAACACTGAATACTCTACAGTGTGAGGGACACAGTTTCATATTTACATATTTTTTTAACATAGAGTTATACTTGTATTTATTTAATTTTTTTTACATTACAGTAGGTGACAGGTGGGCAACAAGCTGCGCCGCTAGCCCTTTTTGTATGGCAAAGCCAATCCTCTGAAATACTAAATTCATACACTTATGGACATAACATTACTATACATTACTTTATAAACCCTCTTTAAAAGACTAACAACGTCTGGTGCTAAGAAACCAAAAGTGTCAAACCCAAAAGGAACAAAGACATGCTGATTTTCAATACATGCTTTGTCATGTTTGGCAACTTTTGCTGAGGCAGCTTTAAGAGCAGCATGTCCAACTGTAAAATTACCGCTCTGTAATGCCACAAGTGGAGAAACTCCAGTTAGATCAACACATGCATGTTTTCCTCCAGCCCATCCAAAAATCAGAACGTCTGTAGGTCTAAGCGTCGATCTCCCTTCTTGTGGATCTATTAAAAAGTTAACAGGGGCCTCTTTTTTAGCAGCAACTCCTTCTTGCCTGAGGACATCACTGAGAACATCTCTAACAAGGTCATGCCTATATTTGAAGCCAGGAAGCTCCCTGCAGTGAACAACGTGTTCCCCGAAAGTGTCTAAACAAGCCTTTCGGCAAACTAGACATATCTCATCATTAAGAAAAAGAGGAATCATGGGACGGTATTTGAGTATCGTACGGTATTCCACTGGGGACATGTGCAAACCAAGCCCATCAATAGGGGTAGCAAGAAGAAAATCTTGAGCATGATCATCTTGTAAACATCCAAAAACAACCTTTTGTCTAACGGTCATATCATACTTAACTTCCATGTCCTCAATTATTTTTCTAAAAAGAGCACTCGCCAAAGCATTTTGGGCTTTTGTGGGGACGGTGTCTTTGTTAGAAAAACAATTAAAGTCGAAAGATGGAAGCATGACACGAAGATGATCTAAGGCACAATCAAAGTCAGTGTCCATACCATAAATATCGATGTCTCGAAAAATATGATCCTGAAGCTTCCAAGATTGGACTCTAGATGCAACAAAAGTGTATGAAGAAGCCTCAATTGCAGAATATAATCCCAAACCTCCAAGACTAATGGGCAGTGAAGCCACTCTCCATTGGAGGTCTCCAAAGAATGGACCTCCACAAATAACAATGTCCTCAATAGACTCTCATAGCCCTCTATCAAAACACAAGGCTGCCTCCTTCATGTGTGTGGGCTGGAAAGTCCGCAATCCAAACAAGCGTTTGGCGATACCCATACAAGAACGAAGCAGAAGGAGTTCACTCTGTGGATCACCCAACTGAGGAAGAAGATGCATCAAATCAACAGCTTTGACAACCCACTTCATAGCCAAATCCTCGATAAAACTTTTATCTCTACTAACAACACCACCAAGAAGCTTCACCCCTA